>CAUYSK010029530.1:0-15115 GCA_963575035.1 Avahi laniger | reverse complement strand
GCTCACAGCAACCTCAAACTCCTGGGCTCAAGCGATCCTACTGCCTCAGCCTCCCAAGTAGCTGGGACTACAAGCATGAGCCACCATGCCCGGCTAATTTTTTCTATATATTTTTAGTTGTCCGATTAATTTCTTTCTATTTTTAGTAGAGATGGGGTCTCGCTCTTGCTCAGGCTGGTTTCGAATTCCTGAGCTCAAACAATCCGCTCGCCTCGGCCTCCCAGAGTGCTAGGAGTACAGGCGTGAGCCACCGTGCCCGGCCTGGTCTTAATTTCTAATATAGTAACTCACAGTAGATACAACCCAGCTAATCAAAAGCTCTTTGGAGTCTTAATTTTTAGGGGTACAAATGGGATCCTGATATCAAAAGGCTACCTGTTCCAGAGACACGACTGATCCGCAGATTTGTGCAGTGCTGCCCCAGCAAAGCGGGAATGACACACCCCTCCCTGCACAGTTCCCCCTCCTGAGACACTCCTGTGCAATCTGGGGGGTGAGAGTAAGGGTGCAGCCATGTCCCCAGTTGCCTGGGGGTTCTCTGCCTGCTGGGACTTTGACTTTGGGTGGAACAGTACCAGCTTCGTCACTGCAGCGAGAGGCTCATGCAGATGGCGCGCAGCTCAGCCTTGCTTGTGCTCTACCTTCCCTCGCACATGGCGTGCCCTGTGGACCTCGGCTCCATCACCAGACATGTAACCAGCTCACATGGCTGTGTCCATTAAAATCCCTCTAATAAGTCCCGCATCTGTAATCTCGTCCCAGCGGTTCTGCTGATGGAACAGACTGACACCGATTCCTCACATTCCCCCTGACCACCAAGTGCACTCAACTTAGCAGAGAAGCATAGCCTAACAATAAAAAAGTTCAAGTCCCTTTAAAAACTACTGAGTAAAACCTATTACAGATGACACATTCATGGGAACCTGCACATCTTTTGCAATCCAGCATACATCACGGTGAGTTTCTTCACGCAATGGATTACTGTTCGACGATAAAAAGGAATGGGCCAGGCACAGTGGCTCACATCTGTAGTCCCAGCACTACGGGAGGCCAAGGCTGGGGAGGCTGAGGCAGAGGGATCGCTTGAGCCCAGGAGTTCGAGGTTACAGTCAGCTATGATCACACCAGTGCATGCCAGCCTGGGCAACAGAGCGAAACTGTCTCAAAAAAGTTTTTTTAAAAAGCAATAAATAAATGCGACAACATGGATGAAACTTTGAGGCCTCACACTATGTAAGAGCAGCCAGACTCAGAATAGGCAAATCCAGAGATACATTAGCGTTTGCTAGTGCTGGGGGCAGATGGGGAGTGACTGCTAATGGATACGGGGTTTCCTTTTGTGGGGATAAAAATGTTCTTAAATTGCACTCACAGTCACACAAATGTAAATATACCAAAACCACTATATTTTATACTATAAATCAGTGAATTATGGTATGTGAATTATATCTCAATGAAGTTACTTTTAAAATCATGGTGACTACTAGCACATTTTATCAATCAGTAAGGGCAGGTGCAAATCTAATCATTTAATTGTGGCCACACCAGGTAAAATTAAGGTTAACTGGTATTTAACATTACAGCACATTTCTGTCTGATTGAAAATAAAATATAAAAACGCAATGCTTTTGATTATTTGGTAGGGAGAAACTTTGGATCAAGGCATAAAGTCTAATGGCAAAGAAAAAGCAAAGAAACACAAGACAATGTTGTAATTACAACAAATGGGTATGTCCAGGAAACCGAAAGGCGGCATCTCTATTTTCATCCACCCAGAACCTTTGCCTCTGGCACCCTCACCTCGAATTCCCTTCAGTTCCAACCCTAACCAGCCCTGAAGGCCCACTGCAGTGGTGCTTCCCCACAGCCCGACGCCATCTCTCTTCAATTTCCAGAACCCCGTTTGTTCACCTCTGTGGCATTCGTCACTTTTTGCACCACATTATTTGTTCACACGACCTGTGTCCTGCTGGCTTTTCCTTGTCACTTTTTGTTACCCACCCTGCCCAGTGCCTAAGGCATGACCACCAGCATGCGTGCACCATGCTGCACCCCAGTTTGGGGAACCTCAGTCCTAAATTATTACAGATGACACTGCTTGGTTTTCTATATTCTAAACCCCCGAGACCAAGAGTGTGATCAGAGCCCGCTAAGGTAACAGAAAGAAAACCCAGTTCACAGGCTGTGTCTAGTGAGCAGCGCTGTCCCACAGAGCTTTCTGTGACGATGGTGACGTTCTATGTCCAAGATGGGAGCCAGTTACTTGCGGCTGCTGTGACAGAGGAACTAACATTTTCAATCTTACTCAATTTTATTTAAATAGCCACACGTAGCTGGCACATATGAAATCTGGCTAGTGAGAAAATGAATAGTTATTTCTCATTAATTTAAACTTAATCAGCCAGTATGGGGCTCGTACTGAACATTGAGGTCTAGAAATCACTTCAGCCCTCAGAGCCTTGGTTTCTATGCCTGGAGTTGGGGACATATTGAGAACTTTCACCTTTAAAAGAAAATTATGTGACCCAGTCAGTGCCCTCCAATAACACATCCAAAATAAAAAACAGCATTTTTTCCAATTAATTAAACATTTATTAAAAATCTTTAGCATACGAAACAGTGTTAGGCACTGTAGAAAGAATACAAAGGATTGAGAAGACGGTAAACTATTTTTTTAAGAAAAATAGAAGCCTTTTTTAAAAATTATAGGACTGGTCGGGTAAGGTCACTCATGCCTTTAATCCTGGCACTTTGGGATGGTGAGGCAGGAGGACTGCCTGAGACTAGGAGTCTGAGACCAAGCTGGGCAACATGCAAGACCACATCTCCATAAAAAATGTAAACATTAGCCGGGCATGGTGGTACAAGCCTGTAGTCCCAGCTACTCAAGAAGCTGAGGCAGGAGGATTGCCTGAGCCCATTTGTTCAAGGCTGCAGTGAGCTGAGATCATGCCACTGTACTCCACCCTGGGCAACGAAGCTAGTCCCTGCTTCCAAAAAATAAAAAAAATAAAATAAAATAACTTTACAAAAAATTTATAGGGCTTAACTTCATCAAAATAGAAACTGTAAATAAAGGCCTCTGATTTCCAAAGGAAGTCACTCACAGAAAACTTTTACATTTGTAGTGCTAATTCATCCTCTCTCCATATCCCAGGGTAATTAATAACCCCAATGTTAGAATACTCCTAAAAACTTGTCACACTTCCGCTGGGATCTTGCTTTTAGCATCACATTTCCCACAGCACTGGGAGTGACCCTCCCAACGCTGCCTGTCACCAACTCGGCACTGCTAAGTGTCCAGGAGACAGGAGCAGTTGTCACAGGCCGCCTTGCATTCTGAAGCTTGCTTAACCAGTCACCTCAAGGATCATGTCTTCCTGACTAGGGCACCCCAGGGTCACTTATCTTCTCACTGACCAATCCGTAACAGCTACCTGCCCAGACAATCACATGTCATCATTTGTGCTGTGTGGACACTTGCTCCTGACCAGTTCATGGGGCCAGAACTTAAAGCTTCCATCTTTTTCCCCGCAGAACCTCACACACGAACTGATGACCAATAACAGTTCGATCCACCATCTGCACACTGATCATGACCACCATCTGATGCAAAAGGAATCACAGCTCCTGTGTGTTGTGTCTTGCGAGCAGCAGGGACATTCAGAAACTAAGATCAGAAAGTCTCATTTATTTACACTTTCCTGAATCATTGACTTAATAGGCAAAGACTAAAGCCCGACCAAGTAAAGATTTCTATATTTAAAACAGCAGTATTGCTATAGTTTTCGACTGCTACAGTCACTTTACAAACTATTGTCTATGAAGATATGTATCTTTTTTATGTATCTTTAAAACTGTCAGGGAACAAGGCCCAAAAGGAAAATATTCAAAATATGCCACATAAATACCACATAGCTCGCTAGAAATCAATGACGCAAGGAGACTGGCCTTTTAAGTCACCTAATTTCTTCCAATCTCTGCCCAGTTAAGGAATCCTGAGGCTCTGGTACCTCTGACCCAGTTTTCCATCCACCTGTGAAAGCTGCTGCTGAAAGAAACCAGGTGATCTGGGGGAGAGGACGGGCCCGGCCCAGCTGGTCAGGGCTTCCGAGAGGACACGGCCCACCTGGCAGGGGGCTCACCCACTGTGCCAGCCGGGCTCAGGCTGCAACCGTGTGGGCTTGGAGAGAGCTCCTGCTGCAGTCTGCTCGTGTGTAAACGGGAAGGGGGTATGGGGATGGGATAGCCTCAGGACCTACCTCCAGGAGGCCTGATAACCCAACCTGTACATCTATCTACAGAACAGGGAGCTTTGAAATTGCCCAAGGCCTAGCTGACAACAGTCGTCCTTTTCACATTGAAATCTCTCCATGTACTCTGAGCTATTAATGCATAGAGCCTAGGATGGCTTGCTTTAGGGATGATTCATTTCAGCTCAGGATCTTACTAAAATCTGTTACTGAAGACCCGATTTACAAAGGAAGAAACCTACCACCATGTTATATTTTCTCATTTTTTATGCCACCATATCCCACTTGCTGCTGTGCCCCGGTGGCCTCAGCCTATTCTGGCAGCGGGCTACTTTCTATATTCAAAGCATGTGGTGAACCGCATGAAAACCTTCAGACTAGGAAGCCCAACTGCAGTTTACTACTTTGGGGTGGTGAGGTAAGAAACGTGGGAGAAGACAGCAAGGTGTTTAAATAAAAAAAGAAAATCAGTTAACGGCTACTTTCATGGCCAAGGGTGTCTACTGGCTACGAATCGCACGGGGCTGTGAAGCCAGACCACGTGGGTTCCAATCTCACCTCTGCCACTTGTCTGGGAGACCTCAGGTAAGCTGTGTAACTTGCTCAGTGCCTGGTTTTGTTCTGCTATAAAATGGGTTTGATGCTGTGCCTATTTCAGAGAGTTGTGTGCAAGTCCGAAGTCTGCACTGGGTCTCACTGGACTAAAATCTAGGTGTCCACAGGGCTGCATCCCTTCTGGGGGCCCTAGGGGGAAACGAGTTTCTCTGGCTTTTCCAGCTCCCCCATGCATCTTCAACGTCGGCAGGGGCTAGTCAAGTCTCTCCTCTCATGGCTGACACGGACTAACACTTGACAACCTCCTCACCTAGGGATCCCGAATTGAATCACACCTGCAAAGCCCCTGTGCCGTGTATTGTAGCTTATTCACAGGTTCCAGGGGTCAGGACATGGACCTCACCCTGCATAGCACAGACCCTAAACCCCTAGTCAGACACTGGCAGCCCCCTAACCCATTGTGCTACTCTAGCCCCTCACACCTGAAAATACACCCCCTCTTCTCAAACTGGGTCACCTTCGCTGCATAAGCCAGTTCTGAATTTCCTTTACGCCGCAGCTGCCCTCCGCCCGCTCTTGCTCGTGTGTCTGGGTTCCTTCACTCTGCAAGGTGTTCCTACTGGGGGGGAAGGCAGGGACAAGTAAGTGCCAGTCTGGAGGTGCTTAAGGGACGAGAGCCTGCACCAGGCCCTGTGGGCACCACAGCAAGAACAACACTGTGGCCTCGACAGTCGGGAGTGAGCAGTGACCAGGAGGAAATGAAGACAAACAAGGGCGTGGGGGTGACAACAGATGCCCTACACAGCCCTGCTCAGAGCAGAGCTTCACACAGGTGCCGCTCTCAGAGCCCATCCCTCTAAACGGAGTGCTTCCCAAGGCATGGCTGCATTCGGTCGTGTGCAGCAGGACCACATCACGGCCTGTGAATTTCAGATTAGCTGGTTAACTCTAACCCAAAAGTAAATAAAATCCAGAACCCACTTCCTTCAGTGGAAGATAATTTAGTTGTAAGTCTATAGGAAAAATTGTCGAAACTGTCTACAGAAATGAAGTATTAGAAAAAATTTGCTTTTTAATTTTTTTTACAGACAGGGTCTTTGTCTATCACCTGGGCTGGAGTGCACTGGCACAATCATAGCTCACTATAACCTCAAAGTCCTGACCTAGAATGATCCTCCTGCCTTAGTCTCCAGAGTAGCTGAGACTACAGACGTGTGCCACCACAATCAGCTTTTTAAATTTTTCTTAGAGAAGCATTCTTACTGTGTTGCCCAGGCTGGGTCTTGAACTCCTAGCCTCAAGCGATCCTCCTGCCTCAGCCTCCCAAAGCACTAAGATTACAGGCATGAGCCACAGTGCCCTGCAAAAAAATTTACTTAAGTGTAAATGTAGATTTGCAATGCAAGCAATTGCTTTTTCATGCAAAATTCTTCTCAATTATCACTGGTGGGAAAAACAAAGTTACTTGAGTAATAGTGATTCTTTATATTAATCACCTATACACACTGTCTATGAACATGCACACTTTCTGCAATTCTTTTCTTTCTTCCTATGTATGTTTGTTCTAAGTATAACTGCTGAAATGCAGTTTTACATTAGTTGAATTTCGTAAACTGGGGCTTGAATTTTTACATGTCTGTTTTATCTCAAATAATTTGTTTGCATTGTATTTCTTTCTTTTTTTTTTTTTTTGAGACAGAGTCTCACTGTGTTGCCCGGGCTAGAGTGCCGTGGCGTCAGCCTAACTCACACCAACCTCAAACTCCTGGGCTCCAGCAATCCTTCTGCCTCAGTCTCCCAAGTAGCTGGGACTACAGGCATGCGCCACCATGCCCGGCTAATTTTTTCTATATATATTTTTAGTTGTCCAATTAATTTCTTTCTAATTTTAGTAGAGACGGGGTCTCGCTCTTGCTCAGGCTGGTCTCGAACCCCTGAGCTCAAACAATCCGCCCTCCTCGGCTTCCCAGAGAGCTAGGATTACAGGCGTGAGCCACCACGCCCAGCCTGCATTGTATTTCTAAATGATGGACAGTACTATCCATGGTGGACTGAAAATTTAAAAAACTTGTTCCTTCACCACAAATAAAGTGGGAAGCACTGCTCTTTGGGGTTTGCCTGAGAATCATTTATCTGCAAGTTTCCAATGTTTTTACTCACTTTAATTCTGTTTCTCCAGGATATACTGTATCTTTCCAACTTTCAGTGGGACCCTAATGCTACCAGAAACACCTTCTAAGCAAGAATCCAGCCGGTTTTCTTGGCCAGTTCGATGGACAGTGGCCAATAAAACTTTACGAGGTGACTGTCCAATGTCGGGGCTGTACTGGCTACTGACCGTTTAACGTGGCTAGTCAAATGAGGAATTTTTAAATTTTAAACTTAAATCACTGCATGTCGCTGGCGGCTGCCGTAATCGCACAGTGTAGGCTTAGACCTTTAGTCTTCCTAACCTGTGTCATTCCCCTTGTCCCCAATACGAAAATGAGTGGCTTTCGGGAGAAACATGGGTCTAAAGTAGGAAAACACTCCCTCTGTGCTCATCACTACTGGCAGCAGAAGGCTGGACTGCTTCAGAGCAGTGTGGAGTCCTGCCTGGCTAGCACGGGCACGACACCACGGCAAGAGAAGCAGCCCTGTGGCCACCACGGGGCCAGGTTGGGGGGATCTCAAAGGCTGGGGTGCCCAAGAAGGCCACACCAATCCTTACCCCACCAGCTACTTCTCTGGGGGCATTCTTGAGGTCAAGCATTCTACCCTCTTCGTCCTTACAAGTTCAAGACATAAGAGAAAAGAGTGACTAAGAATCCTTTGCGGAGAATTCTTATTAAGTATCTAGGATGGTTATAAAACAGCAACATGGACTTAAGGATGCTTTTAACCACTCCATACACATCTTGCTTGATGAATAATTTCTCCTCCAAGCTGATATAAACTAGCAACTGAAAGACGAACGCACTTGGAATGACCCGCTCCATACTACTTACAAAGGAGCTGGTCTGTGTAACCACATACACATGTTAAGGAGTATTCCATGTGCTCGTTTTAAAACAGCAATTGCGCAGGGCCAATTTACAGTCTTGAAGTATAATTTATTCCCCCAAAATCATACTGATGAAACGTACTTGAAACTCTAGGTCAATGGCCCACAGCCTTTTCATTAACATAAGGGGCTGCAGTGTGGCAAGGTTTTTTCAGACAACACATTCAGGGCAATACCACCTGTTTCCCTTGCAAACATGCCCCTCAACTCTTTCTGAAGCTACCACGAATGGGGTGGCAGGAGGGACAGCAAAGAGAAGTTAGATCACCCACCCACACACCTGCAGCTACACCCTGGGATGTGATCAAGCCCCATGACACACGGCACGCTACCGAACTCGCACAGTATGTTTCCCAAACCAGATGCCAGCTGAACAGCTTGTTGCGAGAGCTAGACCAGTTGACATTCTGGCAGTCGGCACATAACACAGGACACTGCCCTCCCAGTATCAGGATGTAAGGAAACCTTAGTTATCGGTGTGAAACCAAAACTGAGGGACCTGGGTTTTTGAATACTCTGTGGCAGGCCAGAAAAAAATCACACAGAACTGTCCTGGTTTCACAAGAGAGCCTCCTTCTATTAACAGATAACTTATAGATTCTCAATGACCCAAAAAGAATGAAGGGCCACCGCACTAAGACTGGACTACAACACTCGATCCCAGGTTTCAAACATTTGAATTTTAACCTTCCTGTCAGATACCTTGGACTCCCTGAAAGAACACCGGAGCAGCTCTGTAACCATGAACAGCTGTGACCTCAGAACCGTGGTCTCCAGCCCTCAAGGGCTGGCCTAAGAGCTGAACTGGCGGAACACAGCAACAGGCAGAGCACAGCGCCAGCCCGGTCCCCACCAGGCAATCAGCTGTCCCTCTGTCCACCCACTCATTGCAACCCCAGCCATCCCCTACCCTTCTTACAGCAGAACAACGTGAAAGAGACGCCGCTATTTCTCAGGATGGGTTCCCCCAGGTGTCCCTCTTCCTTTCCCATTTTGGGATCCAGCTGGTCTCAGTCTCAGGGGTATCCTGAATTCTGGAAGCATCCCCCTCTTGCTCTGGTCGGTGTAATTCCCTACATAAGAAACTTGCTGATTACTGTTTCCGACTTCCAAATCAAAGTTTAAATTACCAACCCTTAGCAGACCTGCTTCTCTTCAAGAATTTCAACACATCTGACTTCTCATTAGCTAAGGCATGTGTTAACTTACTAGAAAAATGGCATAACTGACTTTCATGCCTATGCATGACACTTAAAATCCTGCTTCCTCCAACTTTCTTAAGTCCAAATTAGTTCAGAACAAGTAGTTTATAAAGCAGGTGACATTTTTAACATTCAACTCTATCATGGTACATGTCAAGAAATGCCTTGTTACAACTCTTGTTCTCCAGGGCTAAATTTCTTTGCCTTGGAAATCAAGCAAAAATATCCACGCTACCTATTACTCATCCAAAAAACCAGAAACAAAAATAAATTTTAAAAATACTCAAAAGAAACCTTCAGTGATTTATGAAGACTCTATCAATGTCCTTGTCTGAAAAACGAGCTATTCCTTCCAAAAGGATCAAAAAAGCGCCATTGCGTTAACGTTAAAAGCAATAAAACTAAATTAGCAGCTATCAAAGCAATATTGTTTTATGGCTTCAGCATTCTCTTTCACAGGGCCACCTTGCCAGCCAGCCATCTCCTGTATTACTGTTTAGCTGAGTTCACTGAAAAGGTGTTTCCTGAATGAGTAGCTCTCACAAATAAATTCAACAAAAAAGGAACCTAACGTGGTCATCTTCAGAGCAAACAATCCAACAGTGAGGAAGTCAGGTACACAAATTCGGCTCCCCACAGGCAAAACAGCAGGTAGGGCAAAAAGTTACGGGGCTCTTCTGCAAGGCAAGCGGCTGAGGTGATCACAGAGATAGGAGAAAGGGGGCACGTGAATGAGGTCTTGAACCACTGTCCTGGTATGTGCTGTCTTCCTGTAGGAGAGGCTGTCGCCATCCACACAAGTACATGTGTGCTGGGGGCCTGCAGCACAAAGGAGGCTGGGACCATCCTGAGGACCCAGGCAACGTGACTTCAGGACACCTGAGTCCTAAGCAGGGCAGCGAGTCACAGGGCAGAGAATTCTGTGGGCAGCCAGTTATCATAGCTGTGTGGGGTTCAGGCGGGGTGGAAGCACAGTAAGAAGGCTGTTGCAATAGTTCCAGTGTGAGGCCACAAGGGCCTCCTTTAAGGTGGTGGCTGGAAAAACAAAATGGGCTTGGTAACAGGATGCAGGGATCCAGACAGAAGAATTCAAGGGCGACTCCCAAAGCCTAGAGGCACAGTGACCTGGCTTCCCTGCAACAATGCAATTCCCAACTTTACCAATTTCTCTAACAGCAATGCTGCAAGAATAATCAGAAGGCTAATGAGCTGACCAAACTTCAGCACCAGCGTCACAAAGCACCAAAGCCACTTAACTCCTATTATCCAGTTAATTGTTTTCCAAAAACTGTATCTTTAACCTTAAATTCCTACTTAGGCCCATCAAACCCAGGATCTCATGGATAACAATTCTTAGGTGAGGTTGGTTGTTTTTTGTTCCCAACCCACATCAGGATGTAATTACCGTAGGACATTTTTGCATATCACCACCAATCATCTCGTGCCCCACCTGTGGTGTCTGCCCCACTTTAGTCTTAGACTAGGTACATTCTTTCCTCAGCTGCAAAAGTTTTACCATCAGAGCAACACCGCTTACTGAACATCTCCTATGCTCCAAACTCTGTGCCTGGCACTTTACACGTGCTTGGTGACTTTAGTCTCACAACAACCTGGGCAGGTACCTATGACCAACCTCCTTTTCAAAAGGTAGAAACTGAGGCACCAAGAGCTTAAGCAACATACATGAGGTCACACAGCAATTAAATGACAAAATCCTGACTCAACCTCCAAGCACAAGAGACTGTTTTAGCCACCACACTGTCCTACCATGAATCTTAGTGAACTTTAGAATCTTTCTAAAAAACTGATTCAAAAAACGGAAAGTAGGCCGGGCACGGTGGCTCACGCCTAGCACTCTGGGAGGCCAAGGCGGGCGGATTGTTTGAGCTCAGGAGTTCCAGACCAGCCTGAGCAAGAGCTAGACCCCGTCTCTACCAAAAATAGAAAGAAATTAATTGGACAGCTAAAAATATATAGAAAAAACTAGCCGGGCATGGTGGCTCATGCCTGTAGTCCCAGCTACTCGGGAGGCTGAGGCAGAAGGATCGCTTGAGTCCAGGAGTGTGAGGTTGCTGTGAGCTAGGCTGACGCCATGGCACTCACTCTAGCCAGAGCAACAGAGTGAGACTCTGTCTCAAAAAAAAAAAACAAAAAACGGAAAGTATACTTCCTTCCCACATTGGCTGGTATCAATTATTTATTTGATTATAGAGGAAAAGATAAGCAGAAGATCAGCAGCCTGAAAGAACAGGAGAGGTGAAGCCTGCGGGGAACAACCTGGAATCGTATCACAGCCTGACATGTCACATCAGAGGGAGATGTTTCTAGGTTTGGCCTAATTTCTTCCGTACCAAGTTCTCTGAGTTGATGTTCATTTTGTAACTTTGCAAAAAATTTTTACCAACCTAAGCCTATGTAAGGAAAATCAATATCCTCATGTTATTTGATTTTTGTCTTGCTAGGAGGTTATTTGAAAGGAATCTTATATTTTAGTTATAATAAAATATACAGCACAAGTTTATCCAGGCGGGTGTGTACAAGAGAACTCACTTTCCACTCCCAAACATGCTTTAGAAGAAAAATTATCTTCAAATTCCATCTACATGTACAAGTTCGATTAAAAAAAAAAAAGGAACCCACCACCACTCCTGGAACAAAAAATACGATGTCAGTGACCAATTCTCAGAAGCTGCAGTTGACTTGTTGGTTTGCTCCTGGATTGAGTGCTGTACAAAAGTCAGCCACCTAGCCCATTCGTGGCTGAGATTCCACTTTGAAACAGACAGCTCCCATGGGCAGAACCGCCACACCAGGCAATAAACATCGGAGTTTTCACACAGAATAGAGACCTCAGGAAAACTTTTGTTGATTCAACAGGGCATCCACAGACCAGACTACTACCTCTCTAGGTGTTGGGAGGGCAGAGACCTGAGCAAGTCATTCCTTCAGCCCCCAGGCCTCAGTGACCACCTCAGCTAGACAGTGAAAAAACTGCCTAGCAAATTTACTCCCAGCCAGACCTGTTCACCACCACCACCTCCACAGCTCTACCTGCCTCCAACTAGAAACATGCAACCGGCTGCGTCAGGCCTTCTAGGGAGCGTGTGGCCACAAGCCCAACGAGCTGTCAACGGACCCCCCATCCAATCTTTTCCCTCTCTGCACTTCACCCATCGTAAGTTTCCTAACTGTTCAGAACAGGTCATTTTTAAAACAACTCATCCACAGCATTGCTATTCTCCAGCCGATATACAAAGGCTGTGCGGAGTTCAGTTAAAAGCAAATGCAACCCCACAGAGTGAGGCAGGAGGAGAGCAAACTAACACTGACCTACTGATAGGGAAATACCAACCAACCAAACCAGTCTCTCAGCCTCCTTCGAAACCACCCTGCCCAGGAGGGCAGGATGCTCAAGCTCCTCGTTCACCAAGCCTCCCCTTCCTCAAGCCGGTCAGACCCAGCTGCTGCTTCTATAGGAATTAAGGCAAGACACTAAACAGGTGCGAGACACCAGCTCCAACAGGGATCCCATTCACAGCCTGGCATATGAAGCCACGCAGAGTTGATATTCGTTAAACTCCACTCTCTGGCTTTTGAATACAAGTTTCTTGCACTCTTTCTGATCTTAAGTTACAATACATAAGCCTAGCACCACATTTTAGGAATGGAAAGGCTGAAATCGATGGCATTCACACAGGCAGCTTTTTAAGCCGCGCACCTGTGGGTGCTCACAGGGTACTACTTGTGGATAGCCATCACATGCCCTCCAAGACAAGGTACCTTCTGGAGATGAAACCAACACAGAAGTCCATTCAGAAGAAACAAGTTAAAGCCTAAGAATCTGCATTAGTAACTAAAACCCTTGCCATCCAATTTGGGAGACTGGTAAATTTGCAGATTAATGACCTTAGGGGTTACCTTTCCAATGCAAACTTTGATGTGGAAATAAAACTTCATGATTAAAAAAAAACACTTCATGAGAAGACAAAGCAGACTTGAAAGGATGCATGGATGGGTAGAAAGGGACCTTTTAAAAAAAATTCTTTCATCCTTTGGCCAGGAACTAAATGAAAAAGAGAAAAAACAAAAATTCTTCCACCACTCTTCAGTAATCTCTAGTCTTTTAGCAAAGCCCTTGAAACCTGTCGTTGTGGGTGTTTCCCAAAGACACAGTTCTGTGTCAGAAATATACTCTGTAGTGATGTCCATGTTTATTCATTTTAACTCCTGTCCAAAAACACTTTGTAAGTGGTAAGAAAATGCACATGGGAAATCAGTATGCTCACGTTACTGGATTTTTCTCTTGGGAGGGTACTATTCAAAAAGAAAAATTAAAACCCTTTTTTATGTTTCAGATGCGTTGAGAAGCATAGCATAAAAGGAATACACAAATTCTCTCAGCAATGTACACCTTCAGCTATTTGGTTTAATCACATACGTCAGACGTTCTGCAAAGTTATTGCCTTGCTAGGGCCTAGTAAAATAGATAGCCTGGTCCTTGGCATGGTCTCCGCTCTCCTGTCCCCCAGTACTGCCACTGATAAGTACTATTGGTGAGTGCCTATGGCAGGCACTAAGCCACTTTGCCATTTGCAACCTGGCAAGCAGTTTTTTCAGCGAACATCCAATTACTGGCAGGGGAACATCAGTCTTGGTTAAGTGTTCCCACCAACCAGTGTGCAGCGTCTCACACATGTAACCACCCCACAGGACAAGTACTGCTTTACCTACCCTTCCCTAGAGCCTCCATTCATTCAAGCAAACCAAGATTCTTTGCTAAAGCAAAACTAGAACAAAACATTCAATGTCCCGTTCATTCAGCTGCCCCCCATTCGACTCTTGAAAGTGTGACCCCTTAACGGGGGTAAGAATACTACTTTAAGACTATTCTGGCTTTGCCCTTTTAAGTACTATGAACCATTAAAAATAAAGTGCCTCCCGATCATGTCCTACTCAGCTTGGGCTATACAACTCAAAGACTCTTCCCTTTGCAGCGCCTTTACATCAAACCTTTACAACCAAGATCTCATATCTCGAACTAACAGTATCTTGGAAAATTTCTGTCACGTAGACAGAAAACTGAGTTACCTTTAGAGTCAAGTTTGAGTCTGATGCACGTAGCCATGTGTGGTGGGGCTTTCACGTAGTTTCAAGCACACACCTGGCCCGACGCTGACTCCACCACAGACAGCCAGGTACCAAACTTCCCCCCCACCCCCCGAAAAAACAGGTCACTCAGAAACTACGAGACCCTGGATCACAACTCTGAGCCAGTCGCAAAGCTGAGAACATTTGCGTTCCTTGCAGGTGTTTTCAAAACTGAGCCCGACGCTAGGCAGTGCTGTTACAAAGCGATTTGGGGGAACGCTTTATAGCCCCAGGGAGCCCTCCAGGGGAGCGCACAGAAGCAGGTGCGGGCGAGTCCCGAGTCCGAGGAGGTCTAGAGTTCCCCGAGCTTACCAGGCAGAAGCAGGCCCAGCGAGACGCCTGAGAGGGGACGGTCCTCGGAGCCCGCCTCCCGACCTGGGCGGCAGAGCTGCCGCCAGGAGCGAGAAAACATCTCCGTACCTCGGCGGCTGGAGCGCCCTAATTTACAACTCCGGGCGCTTTGTGCCTGGGCAGCCGAGCGCCGGGCGGCCGCGGGGTCCGGACAATGCGCAGGGCCGGGGTCCCGCCGGCCGCCCCCGCCCGCGGGCCCGGCATGACGGTGCAGCCTCGCCGGGCCGGGCCGGGGCTGGGGCGGCCAGGCCGAGGCCCGGCGGCCGCCGCGGCCTGGTTAAAGATGGCGAGCCCCTCGCGTGGCTCCCGCGGCTCCCCCCGGCCACAATGGAAGGCGCCCCCCGGCCCCGCCGCGGCCGGCCCGCGGGCCTCACCTTCCATCTCCATGTCCTCAGGCTCGCTCAGCTGCTGCTCGCCCGCTTTCTGCTGCTGCTGCTGGTGGTTCATGTCGGCCGCGGCCTGGGCCTCGCCTGCGGCCGGGGGCCGGGGCTGCGGGCCCGGCGGGCGGGCGGCGGCGGCGGCGAGCCCGGGCGGCGGCGGCGGCGACGGCGGCGGGGCGGCCT
>CAUYSK010029529.1:0-81374 GCA_963575035.1 Avahi laniger | reverse complement strand
CTAAAAATATATAGAAAAAATTAGCCGGGCATGGTGGCGCATGCCTGTAGTCCCAGCTACTCGGGAGGCTGAGGCAGGAGGATCGCTTGAGCCCAGGAGTTTGAGATTGCTGTGAGCTAGGCTGACGCCACGGCACTCACTCTAGCCAGGGCAACAGAGTGAGACTCTGTCTCCAAAAAAAAAAAAAAACAAAAACAAAAAAATGGAAATCTGAGGTTGGGCGCGATGGCTCACGCCTATAATCCCAGCACTCTGGGAGGCCGAGGCCGAGCACTGTGAGAGGCCGAGGTGGGTAGCTCGTTTGAGGTCAGGAGTTCGAGACCAGCCTGAGCAAGAGCGAGACCCCGTCTCTACTAAAAATAGAAAGAAATTAGCCAAACAACTAAAAAAAAATAGAAAAAATTAGCCAGGCATCATGGCGCATACCTGTAGTCCCAGCTACTTGGGAGGCTGAGGCAAGAGGATCACTTGAGATCAGCAGTTTGAGGTTGCTGTGAGCTAGGCTGATGCCACAGCACTCTAGTCTGGGTAACAGAGCAAGACTGTCTCAAAAAAAAAAAAAAGACATTATGTTAACATGTAATTTTTATTGTTCCTTAAATGAATTAATAGATTTTTGAAAATAGATGTCTGGGCTCCGTGTTAATTACACTGAATAAAATTTCTGCAGACATCTCATATAAGGTTTCATTGGTGAGAACATTGATTTAGTGCTTTAATCAAGAACTATTTATTACTGCATATTTCAGAACTTTCCCCCAAATTTAATTTATATTAAAGTTATATTTTTCATTTTCTTCATTATCTTATTTCTCAAAAATACTATCTTTAGTAATAACATCTTTCCTTTTTTCCTTTACAGAAATGCTAATCCTTCATTGTTATCGATGTCCCTGTTTCTGAGAGATAACACAGAAAATGATAAACTGTCAAATTATGTGAAAGACCCGAGAAAGTTTTTGTTGGTTTGCTTCTGTTTTCTTTCTTTCTTTTTTGCTTCTAAATTATGATAAACTCTCTATAGTAAGTTTTACATATAGTTTCTAGAGTATTGATTTGAAAAGCATTTCAACTGTCTTAAAAATCTTATTTATTTGGGAGGTGACTGTCAACTTGAGGTCTTTTGTCGGTTTCAAAGAGCTAGGTAAGCTTCAACTTTGACAACAAAATGTATGTACTTTGAAGACAGAAATGATGAAAACCTGAAGTTGTCAACCTGAATTTAAGTTAACTGTTGAAAATGTAAAAGTGTGCTGACTTATCTTAAATATGATAAATGCAATATGCATTATTATAAATCTTAGTTATCAACAGATTTTATTAATATGCAGATAAATTATGTTAATCTTTAATATGGCTCAATTATTAAAATTTTAAAGAAATTTACCCAGATCTCATTCTACTAAGTATACTGCTATTTAAAATTCACATGTTGAATTAATGTCAGATTTGCACATTTATATGTAATTTACACCGTCACATATGTATAGTATAAATTATTTACTTTCTTATTTATTTACTGTTGTTCCTATGAAAGGAACGAGACGATCTGAATGTGTATGTTTCTGCCATACTTAAAGAAATGAGGGCGGCACTTGACATAAGCAACCATCAAAGAACTAAGCTATGTTACAGGAAAGGGATATTTTGTTTTATTTTTCTATATTAAAAAATTCAATATCATGGCTTTTCTTATTAAATAAATTGGAATCTTTTTATTCTTTTAACATTTGATAAGAGTTTATTTTAAAAATTGATCGTAAGAGTTGTAATTCTCGAGTGACATGCTTCAGTGGGCCCATCTGAACCATGCTTCAGCTTCCTTTGGGTAGTTCTGGGGATCCTAACTTCTCCCTTTCTACTCAAAAGACAGTGATTCACTTAGTCTTTGTTCGATCCAACCGTTCAGTCTCTACAATGACACCAACAGGCATTTAGTGGATGGGTCTAGCTCTCCCCTATGATTTCATTCTCAAAAATAAAGGCTGCAGTATTAAAACACATCCCTAGAATCCCTTGATAACTCACCATAAACCTATCATCCGCGAAGATATCTATGTTGTTACAATACTTGTCCCTAAAAGATTACCATAAAGATTAAAGGAGATAATCTGATTAAATACTCAGCATAGTTTCTGATACACAATGATTCAATAAATGTTAGTTATTTCTATTATCATTCTTAGTTTTACAATCCTTAGATATGTATATTAGGGAGCTAGAAGAGAACTTCAATTTCCTGAGGCCAGAGGGATCCTAGTTAGTACCACAGCAAAATCTATACTTAAATCTGTATGTCTTCAGCCTATTCTATCTCCTAGAATAATAATAATAATTTCTCGGAAGCACAGAATCTTAAGTCTGAAAAACATCTTGGAGGTTAACAAAAAAACCTTAGGCACAAAATCATGACAGCTAGAAGGGACCTTGTGATCATCTATGAAGTTGGATCCTTCATTTTACTACTGAGGCCCAGACAGGTTAATGACACGGTTAATGCAGTATCATTAGTTAAAGTCACACACTAGGGTTCAAATCTCTTTTTCCAAAGATATGCCCAATAAAATAATTGGTTGGATTTTGTGTGTGTGTGTGTGTGTGTGTGTGAGTGAGAGAGAGAGAGAGAGAAAATATTACAGGATAATTAGGATATAATGTGATAAAGCTCTTTTTTGAAGTATTTCTGTTTGAAAAATAAAGGTGGATCTTTGTGGAAAACAAGTCTCAAAAAGGAAGGAATTAAGAGAGGAAAGAACAGCAGAAAGAGAGCATCTGAACCAGATACTGTGGATCACTACAAGCTCTGACCGAACACTAGCATACAGGACTACAGAAATTCTTTTATGAATCTTACCACCAGATCAAAAGTTAAAGATTCATTATTATTTAAGTATCTTGTTTTAGAGAGAAAAAAATAAATTTACCTTAAAAGTTTAGAATATTTTTGTATGAAATTAAAATATTTAAAACGTTTATAATCTAGTATTATTTTTTAAAATAAAACACATGGAAAAAACCCACCTGCTTGCAATAACACTGCTTCCAAATAAAAGCGTTTTCATATTCAATCATTAAGCAAAGGCATTTGGGGGGCTTTATCTATAAGGGGACAGAAGGAGTTCACTATTCACATTGAAATATGTGGCAATTAGAATGTTATATCCATAAGATAGCAAAATAGTTCTGGTTTAAATAACAGATTCAGCTAAGCCCTCCTGTATACATGTGGTGGATGGAAATTATGAAAATTCTTTCCCCTCAAAATGCTTTATTAATTTAGAATTGGCAACTCCAAAGTATAGACAAGTTTGACCATGATTATATACAAGGCTAACGTACAAACTTTCTGTATTCAACAAATTCAGAAAAATGTTTCTCTAATATAAAATTTTGTATATTTTAATGATACAGACTATTCCAAGAAAAACAACTGCATATGCTTTTAATTATCCCTAAAGTTAATTAATTTATAAACTTCAATTTTTTATTAGTTATCCTTACTTTTAAAGAAATGTTGATTTTTTAAAGCATTAAATATTCTGGAAACTTTTTTTTTTGTTTAAAGGGAAAAGGCCATTTTTATAACAAGCAAAATTCTGAATTTACAAAGTCTATTAAAATGATTCTAGCCTAAGCCTAATCAGAACTAAGCAAAAGAAACATTTTTACTTAATTTTTTTAAAAAAGATTACTTAAGATTTATTATTAAAAACAGCATGCCAGAAAAAGAGCCCTGGTTACTCATCACTAAAGAACAAGATGTCCTGGCAAAAAGAGTTTCTCTCTCTGCACCCTAGTTTCTTTATCTTTTAAAATGAGAATAATCAGGCTGGGCGCAGTGGCTCACGCCTGTAATCCTAGCACTCTGGGAGGCCAAGGCGGGGAGGCTCCCTCGAGGTCAGGAGTTCGAGACCAGCCTGAGCAAGAGCGAGATCCCATCTCTACTAAAAATAGAAAGAAATTAATCGGACAACTAAAAATATATAGAAAAAATTAGCCGGGCATGGTGGCACGTGCCTGTAGTCCCAGCTACTCGGGAGGCTGAGGCAGAAGGATTGGCTGAGCCCAGGAGTCGGAGGTTGCTGTGAGCTAGGTTGATGCCACAGCACTCTAGCCCGGGCAACAAAGTGAGACTCTGTCTCAAAAAAAATAAAATGAGAATAATCTTCAAGTTTCTTTTTTATATTTTGGGTATGAAAGACAAAAATTAGCTTCATAAAAAAAAATAAAAAAATAAAAAAAAAATTAGCTTCATGAACAGATCCATAGTTGTTTCATTCATTACTGGGCATAGTAGCCCAATTTAACTACTCAATAAATATTTAAAGAATCAATAAATTTAACAAAATTAAGGGATGGGCTAAATAATTACTGTGTGTAAACACAATGGAATATTATAAAGATATTTAAAATTATAAAGCATAAATATGTATATTCATATGGAAAGAATGTTCAGAAGCTAATAGTCAATAAAGCAAATTATAAAGTAGTATATATAGAAGAAACAGTCCCTACCCACTGACTCTGGAAGGATAAACAGCAGAATATTATTGGCTATATTATCTATCAATGGTGTGATTTGGTGTAATATTCATATTTTTATTTTTTATTTTTGTAAGCAATGAACATGGATGACTTATATACTAAAAACATAAAAATTTTACAATAATCTATGTATAAAAAGACTAAAAGGAAATTCTTCAAAATGTTAACATATAGTTGTCTTCAAATGCTGAGGCTATGAGTAATCCCCTTCCTTTTTTCTTTATATCTTTTGAAGTTTTTATAAAGAACATGTATTCCTTTAATACTAGGAAAAAAATCTCGAATTCATTAATTAGATATATCAACACGAGACTCATTTTTTAATTTAAAAATAGTTTTAGGTAATCTGATTCGACTTCCTAACAAATATCAACTATATATTGGCATAACATGATGAGTCAGTATAGGTGAAAGATTTCCATACTTTTAGAAATTTCTACTACTTTAGCACTCTGGTACTCTCCTCTCCTCACCACTATTCCCAGTCCTCCCAGCCTTAAGAAACACTACACTTCCAGACAGTGGTCAATAAACCATGCAAAGTTCTAAAAGTAGATCATGAGAAGAGACTTTTGAGCCTCTGAGGCCTGCTTGCTTAGAAAGCAATTCCAGATTACTGGAGGGTCTACTCTAGTCAAGGTACATGGAAATCAGTTACTAAAATTAATATGCAAATGATTTAATCTTTTTTAAAGAAATTAGAATGAAGTCAAGGTTTTGCCTATATTAACATTCCTCATTCACTTACATTCCAATAGGTTTTTCTGAGGGCAATAGGAGAAAAGTTATAACCATTTCTCCAGGAATTTTACACAACCAATAATCCCCCATTGGAGGTGGTTACATAAGAGAACACCATTCTTCACCTGGGACTGGGTAGAGGAGAACTCCAGTCTACAGGACTGTTCAGTGGGGTGCGCCTATATGGTTTCAAAGATTATAGGGGGAGAAATCTAAATGCTGAAGTGGTGTTCCATAGGGAATTCTGGAATCATACCACTGCCATAATTTGAGTGAGACTGGGAGAGGGGAGCAGCAGAAATGGCAGTTTTTTTTCACTGTGGTACCTGGTACCATGTGGTACAATTCACACTCAGAGAGCAGAGGATGTTCTACTTTCCTACCAGCTGTGACCATGAGTAATACCTGCTGTGAGTCCTATTCCAGGCCAGACAGGAACAGCAAGGGTACAGCCAATGATTAAAGGAGAGCTGGCTCCCTTCCGGCTGAGTGCATTTGGCTCAGGTCCAAGATCCCAGCAGCGCAAAGGGGCTCTTCCTCTAGGTATCTAGGAATCCTCCCTCATGGTGTACTCCAATTTATTGAAACATTTATTATGAATTAAAAGGTGAAGAGTCCCTAATGATAGGACTGAAACCTTCAACAAGTTATACTGTCTTGCAATCACTACTATACACCTGTAATTCCTTTGTTGTTCACATTTCCCTAAGAAACATGACCTGAGAAATTTTACATTCAAAAATCAGAGATAAGGTAGGTACTTAAAGATAATTAGATTATATATTTGTAATAAATAAAAAGAAGAAAAATGAAGGGAAAGAGTACTCCAAATGCGAAAAACTAAAATATTAAATAAGATGTCACCTGTCATACCAATTTAAAAAATTTTTGTCCTGATAGAAATCCAGTCAGTGGCTGCAGTGAGGACAGGGGTAGGGGTGGGATTTTCTATAAAGGGGGATAAGGGAACTTTCTGGGGTAATAAAATGTTCTATATTTTGATTGTAGTATTGGTTACATAGGTATGTACATTTGTCAAAACTCGTCATACTGCACATGGAACTGTGTGCATTTTATTATATGTAAATTATACCCGAATAAAGTTGATTTTTAAAAAAATTCTTGAAAATGTAAAGATATGAGCTCATTTGTAGAGTTTCTACATTATAAAGAAAAAATGAACTTTCTCAAAGAAGAGGGGACTACAGCCTTTTTCTTAGTATGAATTTGGGAAGCAGCTGAAAGCCATTCTAAAGTTAATAAGCCAACTATACCCAGAACAAGGATCCCTTCCTGTTGAGTGGGTGAAAAAAAGAGAGGTGTAAATCTCTTAAGAAGGTGCTAAACAATCTGCAGCTAGTATAAAACCCTCTATTTTTGCAGGGAAAGTTTACAGTAAGGTGCTCTTTTACCAAACATTGCTGGTAAATAAGTACAAGCAGTAACTTAGAAATTATCAAGGAAAATGTTTCAGGTGGACGAGATGTAAAATTTAAGAATGTAAACTAGGGCATCAGCAAACCTATAGCATTTAGTGAATTATCCCTGAATGGTTTTTAGAAGCTAAGGAAATACAGGATATAGGGCTGATTCATTTAAGTCACTGACAAACCACATTGAATAATGTAGCATCACACTTAAAGGAGACATGTGAAAAAAGGCAAGATTAGTAGCCATTACAGATTTCCGTAATTTCTTGTTGAAATCTAATTATTGCAATATAATGTTGAGGTCTGAGCATTTCTGACCAGTTGTAGTAACTTGACGGAGCCTCCAAAAGAGTGAGGGACTAATTTATGAGGCCATATAAAAACAATTACGTTCCCATAACTTAAGCAAAGCCTCAGGGGCGTGGCTATGACTTTCCAATCTCTGAGGAGTACAAATATTAGGGGAAAAGAGAAATGTTTCCAAATGAAAAAGGGAAATTATGATATGGAGCAAAAAGCACAAGATGAAAATTACAGATCCTAATCAATGAGCACGAAGAGGAAACAGAGCAAGCCAGACTGCAGAGGACAAAATAAATACCTAACATTTTAATGCCCAGACATCAGGGAACATCTACAAGCATCAAGAACACCCAGGAAAACATGACCTCATCAAAGGAACTAAATAAGGTACCAGTGACCAATCCGGAGTGATGGAGATATATGACCTTTCAGACAAAGAATTCAAAATAGCTGTCCTGAAGAAGCTCTATGAACTTCAAGACAACACAGAAGAGGAATTCAGAAGCCTATCTGAGAAATTTAACAAAAAGATTGAAATTAAGAAAAATCAAGCAGAAATTCCAGAGCTTAAGAATTCAACTGACAAACTGCGAAATGCATCAGTCTCTCAAAAGCAGAACTGACCAAGCAGAAGAGAGAATTAGTGAGCCTGAAGACAGGCTATTTGAAAATATACAGTCAGAACAGAAAATAGAAAAAAGAAAGAAGCATGTCTACAAGATCTAGAAAATGGTCTCAAAAGGACAAATCTAAGAGTTACTGGCCTTAAAGAGAAAGTAGAGAAAGAGATTAGGGTAGAAAGTTTATTCAAAGAAATAGTAACAGAGAACTTTCTAAACCTAGAGAAAGATACCAATATTCAGGTACAACAAGGTCATAGAACACCAAGCAGATTTAACCCAGATAAGACTACCTCAAGGCATTTAATAATCAAGCTCCCAAAGTTCACAGATAAAGAAAAGGTCCTAAGGGAAGCAGGAAAAAAGAAAAAAAATAATACATAAAGGAGCACCAATACATCTGGCAGTAGACTTCTCAGTGGAAACCTTACAGGCCAGGAGAGAGTGGCATGACATATTTGAAAGTGCTGAAGGAAAAAAACCTTAACCCTTAACCCTAGAATATTATGTCCTGCAAAAATGTCCTTCAAACATGAAGGAGAAATAAAGACTTTCCCAGAGAAACAAAAGCTGATGGATTTCATCAACATTAGACCTGTCCCACAAGAAATGCTGAAAGGAGTTCTTCAATCTGAAAGAAAAGGACATTGATTAATAATAAGAAATCATCTGAAGGTATACAACTAACTGGTAACAGTAAGTACACAAATACAGAATACTCTTGCTGTAACTGTGGTGTATAAACCAATTTATATCTTAAGTAGGAAGACGAAAAGACAAACCTATCAAAAATAACTATTAATACAACAACATTTTGATAGATAGTATAAAAAATATGGATGGAAACAGCAAAAAGCTACAAAGTGGGGGAGGGGGAGATGGAGTTAAAAGATAGAATTTGTTAGAGTTCTCTTTGTCTGTAAGCAGAGTTGTCATGTGTTTAAAAGAATTGGTTATGAAATGTTTTTTGCAAGCCTCACGGTAATCGCAAATCAGAAAACCTACAACAGATACACAAAAACTAAAAAGCAAGAAATTAAAACACATTATCAGAGAAAATCACTTTTAACAAAGGAAGACAGGAAGGAAGGAAGGAAGAGGGGACCTCAAAACCACCAGAAATCAAATAATAACATGGCAGTAGTAAGTCCCTACCTATCAATACTAACACTGATTGTGAATGGACTAAACTCTCCAATCAAAAGACAGAGTGGCTGAATGGATGAAAAAACAAGAGCCAACCATGTGCTGTCTGCAAGAGACACACTTCACCTATATAGACACACACAGACTGAAAATAAAGGGATGGAAAAAGATATTCCCTGCAAATAGAAACCAAAAAAGAGCAGGAATAGCTATATTTCTATCAGATAAAACAGATTTCAAGACAAAAGCTATAAAAAGAGATAAAGAAGGTCATTATATAATGATAAAGGGGTCAATTCAGCGAGAGGACATAACAATTCTAAATATCTACGTACCCAACACTGGAGCATCCAGATATGTAAAGCAAATTATGAACAGAGCTAAAAAGAGGGATAGACCCCAATACAATATAGTTGGAAACCTCAACATTCCACTCTCAGCATTGGACAGATCATCCAGACGGAAAATCAACAAAGAAACATCGGACTTAATCTGCACCATAGACCAAATGGGCCTGAGAGATATTTATAGAACGTGTCCTCCAACAGCTGAAGACACATTCTTCTCCTCAGCTCACGGATCACTCTCAAGGTTAGACCGTATGTTAGGCCACAAAACAAGTCTTAAAAAATTCAAAAAAATTGAAATCATATCAAGTATTTTCTCTGACCACAATGGAATAAAACTAGAAATCAGCAACAAAAGGAATGTTTGGAAATATAATCACTGAGCATGAGCTCTGAGGTAAGGATTTACTACAACTAGAGAGCTGATTCTTTTAGAATTGCCCACAAAGTTAGTTTGAGAGCAACACGGCCTAGGCAAGATTAATTGCTTGATAGTCTCATCTTGCTTTACAACCTCAAATGGTGTTAACTTCCTAAAGCTACCAGAGTCGATTCCTGTTTCCAAAGGTTAAATGGGTGGAAATATTGCCACCAGTGATCATTTTCCCACCAAAATGCTGAAGACTCTGAAATAGCAATTTGTGAAAGAATTTCTGATAGCTTCCTTTCCAACCCTCAAATCAGTAATTTAAGTGATTTTATTTGTTTAAATGGCCCAGATACAAGAAATCTTCCAAAACTGCAGCTGGCTTGGAAAATTACAATTTGGTTTTCTGTTGGCCCGGTTCTTTGGAGCTGAGGAACTGATGTTTATCTTTCATCTTCCTCTTTCCATCTGGTTTGCCCTAACAGCTTTCAATTACTAATCCTTTCTGTGGGTGATAAAATGGATGAGATTCACACAAATAATTTCCTGGGACCCATTTGACTTTTCTTTAATAACTACTGCATGGTATTCCCTGGTGGGGTCTAAATGGTCCCCATACACGAATCAACCAGCCGTGAGCTCAGGGAGGCACCACTTGTCATCGTGGCTTCCTTGAACATATTCCTGAAGAGGAGCGTCTAGCCACCACTCTCACAAACTATTTCATCACACAAAGACACATTTTCTTTACACCTAAGATGCTTTAACTGTGGGATGCAGAATGGTTCTCTTTACCTCCCAAGAACATTCTAAGGATTCTGAGTTCTTCAAAGGAAAAATATGCAGTAGCAAATCAAGTTGAATTATCGTGATTTCCCTTCTCAGTCTCAGGTCTGATTTCTATAAGGGCCTTGGATTTGGCTGAATTCATAAAATATACTCATTTATTTGTTGATTTAGTCAGTTAACAATTGTTTACATAAAACTCATGATGCAGAACTGAAAGTGAAACAATACTGAGGGATTAAAGCCCGGACACTGGGGTGGAATGCTAGAATTTCATATTAATTTCTGATTTATGATTCTGAAAAAATCCATTTTCTTACCTACAAAAGTGTCCTGTGATCTGCAAACTCAAATCTAAGGGAGTCTAACTTAGTATCTATTGAACTCCTGTGATGCAGATGATACTGGCAGCTTGCCTCCTGCTCTCAAGATGCTACGTGTTACTAAATAGGTAGAAATAATGAAACATTAAAATGTAAGTTCTTTGAGGCATGGCTTGAATCTTGTACATCGTTTCTTCTTTCCAGGGCCTAGTCTGTTTCCTTGCAAATAGGAGGCATGTAATAAATGATGAATTAAATGCAATTAATTTTGATAGGAGATGAGTTAGGTCACGAGACTAAAGAAGAAATGAGGACAATATTCCTGCCTTGTTCTTGTTTAAATTCCAACATAACTTGTGAATATCAAGAAGAAATTGTTTATATAGATGACACATGGAAGACTATTTAGAAAATGAAATGTGAAGATATTAAGGGCAAAGGAAGGAGAAGGTTTGCCCAGCTGGCAGCCAAGAAAACAGGCAGGCCTGGGGAAATCTGAGTGATCTTAACGGGCTCAACACGGAGTACAGGTTCAATAAGAGTTCACTGACAGGCATAGAGGCAGAAGGCTTTATTCGTTCTTACATTCAGGGAAAGTAGTTAAAACACTGGTCTTTTCTAAAATGCAAATACAACAGGAAAATAGTAATATTGTCCTTAACAGTCATTAGAACATTACTGAGCAAAGACATATGCTTCCTGATTAGAGATAAATAAATCTACCACTGTATTATTAAAAGAGAAACTCTACTTTCTTGATGAAGCAACTAGGGGCCTTTTGATGTTATCTTGTGACCTTAAAGGGCAGTTCAAGCATTGAAAAGATGGATCTTGAAGAGAAACCTCAACATGCTGTTTCTAGCAAAAGCTAGGGGAACAGTACTCAGACCTATGAACGGGTATCTGGTTGGTGACTGTTCTGATGCCAGAGAGCAATGATTCTCCCTTCTTTACGTTTATAAAGAAAGCTGCATTATAAAATCTCATTAATACTCCTACCCACCAGTGCATGGCATCCATAATCCCCATTTTAGAGACTGTGGCAAACTGAGACTTAGGAAGGTGAAGGGATTGCTCAAGATCACACAGACTAATATATACTGACCATGCAGGCTTTTTTTTTTTTTTAAACTTTCCTTGATTTCTTAAGGAGGATGTTGACAAAGGATAAGCCCACTATGAGAAGTTTTCCTCATAAATTACTAAACTGGCTTTTTAATGCAAATCA
Source organism: Avahi laniger (assembly GCA_963575035.1). Classification (NCBI taxonomy): domain Eukaryota; kingdom Metazoa; phylum Chordata; class Mammalia; order Primates; family Indriidae; genus Avahi; species Avahi laniger. The sequence continues at coordinate 69,538 of CAUYSK010029529.1, read as the reverse complement.
GTGACCCTGGCACATTTGGCAATTCTCTAAGGGCCTGTTCACCCCAGAAACAACTGATTTTAACCTTGAGCAAGCAAACAGTAGACACTTGGGCACAAATTAACTGGGGGAGAGAAAGAAAGTGGATATAAGAAGGGGTAAGAAGAAGAATAAAAAGATAAGCATGGCTTGAGCATGAACAAGGAATGACAAAAAAGGCCCAAAAGACTGGGAAGGCATAAAATCATGAAATCAACATGGTTTTCTGCAGACTGCTTCATGCCACCTGCTCCTTTGGTATTGTTACTTTTATTCATAATTAAGTTTAAGTGTGGCCTTCCTGCTGATTTCTACATTGATATTATTTGGCTACAGATAATGTGCTATGTGTTTTTTAAAGCAAAGTAAAAACATTTAGAAGAGTTGCTTTGTGAGAGACTAAGCCAATTAACAAACCAGACTGCCAGAGGACCAAGACCGCCTATCACTTCATGGAGGTATTCAAAGAATTCTAGTAGTTACGGCAGTTTTGGGCAGAGACCCAATTACATTCCAACTTCAAATTTCACAAGGTTTTTCAATACATACCTAGTCTGGTGATCCCAAAGAAGTCTTTAAAAATGGAATTTAAATATAAAAGAAATTCCTTTAAAATTCATTAATATGACAATGCATCAAGCATTGCATTCATTTCAAACTTATATGGAAAGAAAATATATACACACACAGTACACATAGGTTATTTAGTGTGTGGAAGTTCCCTAAAACCAAAAATTTCATTTCGCACACCCTTGCCATCACAGGCGTCCTTATGTGAGAGACAGGTTTACAGCTTACATAACTAAATCCAGAAGTAAAGAAATTCTGCCTAGATTCAGAGTTCTGGCTCACAGTATAGCTTCTGACATGCAAATTACATACATACTTTTGATAGTTTATATTATTAACAATTATGTGAGACATTTCTAACTTCTTCTAGTTTTAGAAGATTAAAATTATATTAAGTGTAAAATTGTCATAAAAACTATCGCATTCAGCCATTGGTCAAGTATCTGTTGAAGTAAACATATTATACTCACTACTTGAAATAAGAAACTATTCAAATACAGATCCAAGATAAATAAAAAAAAGTAACTAATAAAAGTTGGGCTTTTGGCCAGTCTGGACTGCTAAATTAAGCCATTTTAAAAGAGAAGGAAATCTGGATTCTCAACATGCTGCAATTTCATGATTAAATGTATCTCAATTTCAAAAAGATTTTTAAGTTTCCAAGTGATATTTCAACCTGAAGAAGCAACTTAAACAGTTAATAAGAAAAATCACATAGCTATCACTTGAAAAAAATGCTTTTCCCCAACAATAGGCCACCAGATTTCCTAGAGACAAGTAAGACTCTTTAGGATTCACTTCCTGTGGCAAAAACCTTCATGACCACAAAACTACCCTGTCAGCCTTTCACAAAACTCAGATGCATAACATATACCTTAAGGACTGGAAAAAACAAACAAAAACACCTGAATTCTCATCTTTCAATTTTAAAACAAAGACAGACTTTAAGAGATTATCTGGTACAAAATTTCCCAGAGTAAGATTCATTAAACATTATTTTTCAAAAATTGTTCTTAATAATGGTGGGCTGATCCCAATAAGTTTGGGAGCACTTTTGGAGAGTCGTAATCACATTAGGTCATTAACAACAGTCAGGCCTAAAGAAAAGAAACAGGCCTTTGAAAAAACTTAATTTTATCAAACCTATTTGAGCACAGAATCCTTTTTGTAGTATTTATCAAAATCCTGCAAAATTAATGTTTTGTAGAAAACCCCTTATCTTGTATGGACAGGCTAGATGACTGTCCCAAGGTGATACAATTAGTTGGTGGATAAGCTAAAAACAGAACTCATCTTTCAAGACTCCACTAAGGTGTTCTTTTTAGTACTGTGTTTTCTCTCTCCTGTAACACCTACACTCCTAGAAGGATTAGACTGTAAGAATCGCATCTTGGAGATCATCTAGTGCAAAGCCTTCCTAAAAAGGTGAGGAAATACAGTTTTAGAAAAGTGAAGCAGTTTGCCCAAAGTGACATATAAAATCCATTCTTGTAGTAAACTAAAATCTAGCTCTGAATTCCAACCCTAGTCTCTTTTCTACAATAGCATACTAATTTCTGCAAAGCCAACGCTTTTTGCCTCTGAGGTAAATGAGTCATGGACAAGATGGGTTTTAGCTATTAAGGACCCATTAAATATTTATTAAACTATACTGTGTCAATAGGTATTTTAAATCAATGAAATATGATTGTCTTTACTTACAAATGTCATCCAGTGTGACAGGGAATCAATGTTTCAAGCTGTTGAACAGGCCATCAACCCTGTCCTGTTGGATGACACCTGTAAATAAAATAAATCTATTTTTGAGTGAGTAGATTTTAAGCCAACTAGATTTAAGATGCATGCAGTTTAAAGAAAACAGTAACTTTTCAAATGATTCTTAATTATGTACTGCTAGAGAGATACTTCCCAATGCCAACTGTTTCACTTGAAGTAGCTACCGCTGGCCATGAGCACAAGAGAATCCAGGGTATTCAACATGTAATGTTGCTAGAATACACAGAGATCATGGCTCCTAAAGCTAAAAGGGTCCTCTAAGCATTATCTATCTCAGTTTCCTGCCTCTGCGCATATTATTTTCACTTTGTAGGAGGGACAACCAAACATTGCGAAGTTAAAATGACCAGCCTAATGTTAAATATTAATAGCTAAGTGTCTTTAGCTAAAGTTCCCTGGTGTTGAAAAATACATACAGAACACATTAGCAAAGGTTATCATTAGGCTGACCAACTTTGAAAGACTCATATATATACATTTTTAAATATTTCACAAATGCTGACTTAGAATATTCTAGCACATCTGCAGGGAATATGTCATTAGTGCTAGATATTTAAATATAAGCATTACTGAAAAATGCCATGGATGGAAAATCAACCAACAGTGAGAAAATGGGAACTAGACAGTGAAAAGAACAATATTAAATACAGCATGCATTTGGGATTCTAAATTCTGGCTAAACAAGATTTTGGTTCCTAACAAATATGAATATATGAAAAACCATTTTTTACAAATTTTCTACAGTCTGTAATTTGAAATGTTCATTTCTCTGTAGCCACAAAATGCCAATCTAAGTAAGATCTTCCAGAAACTAAAATTTGGGCTGGACAATGAACATTCTAAATTTCTACTCTGAACTTAAATACTGCCAGATAAGCGGAAGTATTTTAGGAGCTGTCTTGAGGTAATATGGCCATTATATAATCATTACCATCAAACTCATATTATGAGTGCCTATATGTGCCAAACACTGTTTGAGCATTTTACACATACTATCTCACTCAATCCTCACAACTTGACTTAATTATAATTTTGCAAGTAAGACAATCCAAGCACAGAGAAATTAAGTAACTTGCACACAAATCTATTTGGTGACAGAATCCAAGCTCAAAACCTTTATTTAACCTAGCAACTGAAGATTCTTGAAAATATAAAAAAGAATTTTAACACAATTCCAATTAGAATATATAAAATTTCCCCAATTAAATTTCACACAAGATAAAATATCAGGAAAATGTTTTACTTTTGTCTTAGAAGAGGCTAGGGGCAACTTTTCAGAAGTAAAATCAACTTAATGTGAAAGAATTAAAACTTTCGAAGTCAACCTGAAATATATTACAATTAAAATATGACAACTGAAAAACTTAAGTATAAAAGATAACCTGTCTTTTATAATTAAAGTAAACCTTCCTGATTCAATTACTTAGCAGTCCATAAAGAGACAAATTCTCCTCCTAAGACTGACTGATTCCCCAAATAGTATAATAGTTATTAATAGACTGAATTTAATCTTGCATATTAAAAATATATATTAATAAATACATAAATATATATTACATATATATAAAATCTTGCTAAAGAACAATTGATAAAGTGAATTATCTTAAAGGAAAACAAAAAGTAATTCAGATAGATAATGTGACCCCTCAATTACTTATGTAATAGTATTAATAATTCTCTTTCCTTAACTATTAAGTTATAGTTAATTCTCTTTTCTTAACTATTAAGTTATAGTTCACCAATCCCCTGAACTTTTTCACTAGGGGCCATTTTCCAACATATTTAAAAAATTATGAAACTGATAAAATAGAAAACAATCAAAAGTACAAAAACATACCTGACTACTTTAACTGAACAAGAATTAGATATATGCAAAGCTCAGCAGCATAGAAATTAGACATTAAGAAAAATGCATATACTTTTCAAAGCACTGTGGAGAAATCAATCTCTTCCAGCAATAATGGCTTTCTTAAAAGAACCCCAAAGAGAAAAAGATAAAGTGTGGTTTCATGGTAGCTTACCCTTTTCTCTGACACCCCATCCTGGCCTGTAGGATCTCTCTCATCATGTGTCTCTTTCAGGACTGGCATATGTTTTTTGTATGCTGGCTCTCTGTTTAAGGTTGTGTATCCTATGTGCTCATAAATTGGGTTTATCGTCATCTTGGCAATGTATTCTGCTGCCTTGGTTTCAATATAGAGAGTAATCAAGCCATCAGTCACCAGATCGTGGATGGACTCAAAGCGTTTCTCCCCAACAAAGTGCTTTCCATCGTAGTAGAGCCTGAAGTTTCTGGTTTGACTTCCAAATCTGCCTCAATGAAATGGGAAAGATGTTTTTAAGAAAAGTAAGCAAGTGAATTCTTTCTAAAAAAAAAACAAAAAACTATTGCTTTGTTTGTGTGTGTCTTCTTTGTTTGTTTAAATAAGTTGTGGCTAATCTGTGAATCATCTGGAATATATAAAATTAAACTTTTGAACACAAAGAATGAACTTGCAATAACTAGGGATAAACAGCCGAAAGCATGCCGACCCTAGAAGGAAGAATTTGTTCTAATTTATCTTTTTAAGCCACTTCATTATGCCTGTAGGAAAAAGAGGGGAAAATAAACTTTACACCCTATTAAAACACAGTCGGTATTCAAGTGGCCACTCCATACTATATGAAATTTCTATATTAACATTTTTTCAAGTTGATCAATAAAAGTATTCCATGTACTTTAGACCTCAGCATTCATGCCTTTTAATAGGAAAGCTCCATTTAGGGCTCATGTGATTATGATGCCAGCAATCATTTAAAGTCGAGTTGACCCCAGAATCTGAGCCACGTAGGGCAGGATGGCACAGAAACACACTTTTGCTGTTTCTGGCCACAGGCCAAGGACTTGTTGTTCCCTTTGCACAGTCACTCTTCTGTGTCTGCTGGTTAAGTCTGTGCAAGAAATGTTTGCAATATATAGGGCATACAAGTCATGAACATCAGACTATAGAAATTCTGTTTTCAATTTTAAGTCATGTTTTGATGACATGCTTTAACAACTGGAGAAGAATGGTTTCATTTTATGATTATTTCAGTATTTTGCTTCCTGTAGTAAATCTCAGAAAGGGATCCAAGTTAACATGATTACGATCAGTATCTTTGCAAGAAGATAAATATAGGCAAGAAAATGCGCTGACTTTAATCCAAAGGCACCAAGATCTGCCAGTGGCACAGTCTCCTAAAGGCAACCTGAGTAAGCCTAATTAAAAACTAAACATATCAGGAAGGTTTATTTAATTTCATTGTTAAAAATACACAACACAGAGATTAACTAAAATACTAAAATAATCACTGTTTAAGTAAAATGTTAAATGGGATTACAAACTTGTCATGCAATAATATTATTCTGGTATAGGTTATATTCCAAATGGACAGAAGTTAGAAACATCTTTATGTGCTCTTAAAAAAGGAAGCAATTTTTTTATAATGGCCCGAGGCATCTCTATTTCTGTGGTTCGAATGTGACTTTAATAATTATTTAATCTAGAATCCAACATATATCCATGTTGGCCCTTCTAACATATAATTTATCCATTTTTTGGTTCTTTAAAAGCAACCAAATTTTGATTTACATTCAAGTAAATTATCCATATAACTGTACTCTCCATTTTCCTCTAATGTTAAACACATATTTCTCTGAAGTAAATTTTCACCATAATGTAAGTCTAAAATTTAGGAAGGTAAAATTTCTACACCAAAGTTTAAATATAAAGATTTTTCAGTTTAATATACTGCTTTCATCATCTCCTTTTTTCTGATATAAATTATCTGCCATTTTCAAATAATCATGGAAAGCTATTTCATAATTTTTATAAGGCTATAATAAATAAAACACAAAGCATTATTTATCATTAAGTTCCTTTATATTTCATTTGTACCAGAGGCATTTCAGTGAGGGCTCAGACCATTTTACTCCTGCTGGGCCTTTTGATTTTACAGTAGGCATTTCCACAGTGGATACGGCAAACTGCAATTCAAGCAATGGTGTCAGTTGCTTGTCACTTAACCATCCTCTGAAATCTGAGAAGTAAAGAGGCACAGGCCATGAAGCGAACATGGCTGAACTGGCCTCACCTGGGCTGAGAATGGTCTGATTGAAAGAATGGAAGTCTAGAGTTAGATCTCCCAGCACTTCATAAGGGTCTATTCTTAATCAATTCAAAGAGAATTTTTGGTTACATGCAGGGAATCGTGCAAAAAAAGACTGTTCATCCGTTTCTCTTTCTCAACTCAGTGACTCCAAGAGATCCTATCCATGATTTCCAATTCCTCCACAGCCTGTACACTTCGGCTTCAGCCTTCCAGTCCAACCAAACTTTCAGTCTTAAGGGAGCTGATCAGATAACTATTAATAAAACAACTCATAATGTAGTTTGATTAAAACTTAGCCTCGAAGGACAAGAAAATGAATTTTCATTGTGGAATTGTGAATGATTTTTTAAAGAAAAATTGTGTTATTTTTGCTACGGGAACTGCCAAGTTTTCCTTGCCTAATCTGAACTACTCTCTGTTAATTAGGAAGTTACATAAAGAATAGCATCACAGCACAGATCATCAGAGACTTCACCACTTTTTTGATCTGATCTGAAAGGCATGTTGTATTAATACTTTGAGGGATCCAAATTGGAAAAAGAGGTCAGAATATCTTTGAGAAAGGTGGAGGGTGGGGTAGATGTATTTATTCTACATAAGAAGAGTCATAAAATGGGAGATACTAAATCTAAGGGCAAAGAAATAATTCTTCCTTATAAAAGTATACTGCTGGCAGATTGTCATTTATTCAAGGAATAGTTAACAAAACGCTCAGGCACATTGTTAAGTGTTAGGTAGTTCATAATAAAGTTCCTGTCCCCTTGGTAACTCCAATAGGAAACAGATAAACATAAAAATAAAAATAAGTCAATGCAAAGACATGAAATACTAAATTTTAAAAAGTTCACCTTCAGATTGATTTTTTAAATGACTATCAAAATGTATATAATCTTGTTCTTATATAGAAAAGTTATATTTCTGTAAAGTAATCCATGAAACCAAATGAATCTAATGTCGCCCTCACATTATAAAAACCAAGAAACTCACTGCCTAATAAGAGCTCAGAGCATAACAGTTAAGCTTACATAAGAGCTAAGAGGTACTGCTTATGTCTAAGTATAAAAGCACTCTTACAGTCTTGAAATAGGGTTTGGCCAGGGGCAGGCAAGTGTGGGTCCTTATGTGTTTAACAGAAAACCTAGGCTTTTGGCATCAGACAGATATAAGATGTAAATCCTGGATCTGCTACTTCCTAGCTGGGTGACTTTGGGAAAACCATTTGTCAGATTCTGCATCTAAAAAACAGAAATAACATCACCCTACCCCATATGATCATGAGGATATTTAAGTCAAAGCTAAATATATAGTAGGCTCAACAAACGGTAGTTCCTCTTCTCCTTCTTTGTTAGCAGAGAATGACAGAATCAGTTACCAAACAATAAAGTAAAACAGAAAAGACATTCAATAGATATGTATGGGAGATGGCTAAATAAATAACTGGCAATACTGGCTGCATGGGTCCAAAGGAGAAAGGTCAGGAAATATACTCCTATTGAAAGCAGGACATGTTAAATGGATCTAATGACACTACTGGACTCTAGGCGGTAGAGTATTGATTTGTAAAAACTATTAAAGTTAAGCCATTCCCCCTCCACTTTATATAGGGAAGATTTTCTCTTTTCCTATAGATTCTGACCTTGCTTAATAGCTGTTCATTCCTTGGTGAACATGCTTGAAACTGTATAGGCCCAATTCTCACCTAGATAGAGTTCAACAAGATGAAAATTCATTTTCTCTGAAGTGGTAGTGTAGTAAACAAACAGAAAAGACAGGGACAATATGCTTTAAACTGCCACTTACATAATTAGCACTTTCTAGAAAGAATATCTTTTTCTTCACTGATTCTAGGTTTTGAGTTTTATATTTTAAAAAGCTGTTTAATGCTGTGTCCAGTTCCATTAAGATGAATTTCAAAATATATAATTCTAACATCTAACTTTTAAAAAATGAACAAGACCCATAATACCATCCTTTCTGTTTTTCAGCAAATGAATCATACTGATAAAAAATTTAGTCTAGAAGAATAAAATGATGAAAATATATATAAAGAATAGCCTTTGGAATTTTACTCTACTTTTTCTAAAACCAAGAATTAGTTCTGATTTGAGGCCAAAGTTTTTTGGAAGTATCTCTTCAAAGGGAAGCTTCAAGCTAACAGATGTTTTCTGTTAACAAACAGAAAACAAAACATACACAACACACTTGTCTAAGCTAACAATAAAATGTTAGAAGTATTTCCAGCAACCAAAATACAAAACCAGTTTTATTTACCATAAATATATATTTGTGTTGTTTACCAGAGTCAAAGAAGCTAATCTAATGGTAAAATACAAATATTTCATAAATTCATCCAATCATAAACATATCCTTGGAAGAAAAGTTAAAACAGAAATAAGAATATGATGAAGCATTCAATTAAATAAGATAAATTTAGATAGATTCTATGAACTAAGGAAGGCTAAGGAAGAGAGAGCATAGTTATATACAACTTTAAGATGATTTCTGCATCTAAAACTTTGTTAGACTACGACTTTTGTCTATCTTGCTATATAACTTTGGATGGTAAAATGGGGAAAAGTATTAAAATATGTTAACTCATGGTGATATTCTTTGGTTAAATAAATCATTTTCAGTGAAGAAGCAATCCAATTTGCCTAACTAAACTATCAAAGATGGCACCAGGAAGCCATCCTCTGGAAGGTGGAACTGATATGGAAGGATTAGCTCAAAGTTTGTTTCCGAAGCTGTTAGATATTCCTCCTACCCTCCCTATCCTGTTCCCAGTCTTATCCCTTCCCCACTGTGGCAGAAGACTTAAGCTCTGTTCTCTGGATAGGATAAAACAGTGAGATGTGAACTGAAGAAGACCAGGCAGAGTTGAAGGCAGAGGTGTCATCCCGAAAACTAAGTGAAAGTTTCAAATACTGAGGATTGAGACCTCCATTTCTCTTCCCCAGCAGGTTCTCAGAAGGCTTATACCTTTCCTGAAAGGAAACTGGAAGATTCTTCTCTGGGAAATCTAATCAATCCAAGTGAAAAGACTTAAGAAAAGAGACCATTATCCTATAATTGTCAGGCTCTTAAAACTACCAAGTCAGCTTTTTAGTGCCACATACACTTAAATATGAGCAGTCAGTCAAAAACCACTGACATCTGAGGAAAATTTATAAAACACAAAGACTATGATAAATAAGTAGAATCAACGTTGGAGGAAATGAAATCAAGCATGGAGTTGAAAATTTTTAAAAAATTATCAATATGCTAAAAAAACCAAAAATAAGATGTTTCCTGTTTCTGTTTTTGAATAGAATTTAACCAAGAACAATTAGAATGCTATAAAAAAATATAGAATATACAGAAAAATAAGTAGAAAAAGAATATAGCATAAATGAAAAATTTAAAAGAAAGATAAAACTGAGAAACTTCTCAAGAAAAGCAAAAAGATGAAAAGATGAAAAATACAAGAGCAAAAAATAAGGTAGAGAATCAATCCAGAAAGCTCAATACATATAGAAATGGAAGGGGGAAGGAATCAAAGAGATAATTCAAAAAATTTTATTACAATGGAAGAACACAAGTTTACACAATGGATGAAAAACAGGCCCACACCAAAAGGGTAAACGTGAAAAAGTACTCAAAGTAATAGCCAGTAATTGCAAATAAATCCTCAGATTGGCAAAATTTAACAAGTCTGACAATATTAAGTATCAGCAAAGATACAGAGCAGCTAATATAACCAGCACCTGCTTTAATGTTTAAGAGGTTTTATATTATTCAGGAAAGCTGGAAAAATATATATATACATACATACACACACACACACATACACACACACATATACATACATATATATATATATATATACATACACACACCCTATAACATAGCAGTCCTATTCCTAGGTAATATCCTAGATAATATGTGTGCTTATGTGCACCAGGAGATATATATATATATATATATATATATGGCAGTAATGTCCATAAATGGCTAAACCTGGAAACCACATAAATTTCCAATAAAATAGAAAAATCGTGGTACACATACTGTGACAGTTAATTTTATGTTTTTGAGAGATCCTATTACATCATATTTTTCCCTCTTGAAAATTGTTAATGGTTCACTACTGCCTATAAGAAAAAGTCCAAACACTTTGGCAGGCTACGAGCCCTTAAGAATCAATTAGTTTAACTTACTTTAAAGCGCCAGAGAATGACATAGTACTTGTCATATATTGTGCCCTAAGTCAGTAGCTGTTGAATAGAATTAATAAAGGCATCATAAATGCTTTCCCTTTAATTGGCCAGCTATATGTAATGATAAAAAGTAATTTTAAAAAATGCATAGGAATCATACAGAACTGCCAAAATGTAATTAGATCACTATAGTTTTGTCGGGCATAATTTAAAAAGAAGTGAAAATTAACATGATACAGTTGTTTGTCATTTGTTGAGCTATAATGCTCTTAGTGTAATGACCTATATAACATGAAGTTGCTTTCCATGTTGACAATTGGGAGTAAATAAATAATGATAACATTTCTAATGCAGTGAAACAATTAAAATAATTTCTGTTACCCATTATTTTTCATTTTACTAAACCAGAGAACCAAAACCTAAATACCGTGTCTAGCCACTATGTAAATTTATGCTTTTATCATAGAAAAGTATTGTACACATTCCAATGTCAGAATGGGGCTAGAAATGATCACTATGTTTGTACAATTAACAATAGATTTAGCTTATTCAAGAGTTGGTTATCAGTCCTGCTAAAAGCTTATTAAAATCTTATTTTTAATTAGGCTACTACATCAGGATAAAAATTCACACTACAAGTCCACAAAAGCATGGAGTTATACGTGTGTGCAAATGCTTGTAGAGTTCTATACATGTATAAGTGTGTGTAGACAAACACAAACCCACACATTTATACACGTGTTTTTTAGATTCCTATATAATTTCACTAAAAACACAAAGCTTTTATTTAATCATTTCAGTATAAATTATATCATTCTAAGTATCATATAGGGAATACAATTTAATATTTTTCTTGGTGACTCAGGCTCATTAACGTATCATTTTAGTGTTTCAATACAGAAATATCCCAAGACTATTGTAATGTATTGAGTTGCTTCTCCCTGATTTAAACTGCCTCCAATTATTGAACTTTTAGTGCTTGGATTTAGTTTTATATTTTTAAACACAGGTTATCAACTATGTTCACCTTTCAATTTGCTACTGGTAAGCTTGAAAAAAGACAAAAGGATTTAATATTTATACAATACTGTATTAAACAGACTCAAATGGGGATTATTGAGCATTGCTTTGCACTAAATACATGGGCTCTGTGATGGCTACTGAGTCACCATAGGCATTTCCATTTATTTCTGGCATCGGCACCATATTTTGGAGGCCTGGCATTGGCAACAGTCTGACTTTCAAATAGAAGGATGCTACTATAGATGAGCAGACACAATCCTAAATTTGGTCAAGTATATACTTTTAAGTTTAGTATCTAGTGTTCATTAACAATCAGCAAATCACTACATTTTTCTTATAAAAATATTCTTTTAAAAAGTCAATTTATTTAATGTATATTTTACATAGAATAAACTACATTCATTTAAAGAGCATGATTCAACACATTTTGACAAATACCTATGTCCCAGTCAAGATTCAGAACATTTCTAACACCTGCAAAGGTTTCCTGATGTCTTTTTACAGTCTTGTCCCTTGTCCTACTGAACAACTTACCTGTTTCCTGTCACTATAACCTTCTATTTTATGTAAATGGAATTATACATCATACATTCTTTCATATTTGGATACTTAAGTTTTTAACATAAAGATTTACTTTAAACTGATGAATATTGTTTTCATCAGATTTTAAACTGGACCAGGATTTCTGACTGTGGAAAAGCAATAAACCATATTTATATTTGCTACTTTGTTTCTGGGGTTGTGTTTTGATTAAGCTCTTGTCTCTGATTAAGATATAAGGCATTAGATATAATCAACCTTAGAAATAAGATATATCTATATCTTATTAGATTAGATATATCTATATCTATACCATTAGATATAATCAATCAATAATTAGATGAAAAAAAGAATTATCAACATAACAATGGATGCCACTTACTGACTTTTAATGGCTAATAAGCAAAAGGCTTAATATGTAATACAGAATGTATCCTTGCGTGTTTATTTTAGAAATACTATTTAACACGTTTTGAGTGTTATATTGTAGGCACTATGTGTGCCTTATCCCAAATAATCCCCCCAAATTATGAGGTATTATTATTACATCCTCATTTTATAGATAAGGAAAATGAGTCTTAGGGAGATCAAGTAACCTGCCCAAGTCAACACAGAAAATGCCAGAACCAGAGTTTGAATCCAGGGCAGTCTAACTGCAAAGCCATGTTCTGAATCACTGATCACCTATATTGATTTAAAACCACAGGGCCAAAAAGATCATCAAAAGCCCCATAATTAGGCTATGTATCTTCTAGAGCAACACAGCAAAGAAATCATGAATATCTGTCCACTTAAGAAATCTTTATACAAGAATGGTAAATAGAATGAAAAATGGCTTTCTGCAGTTTTTTATTTATGTAAAGAACTCTATCACAGGTAAGTGTTCTGAGTCTGAAAATTTATTATCCAATGCAATTCTATAGAATAAGCCTAGAATATACCAAGTACTGCACAAGGTTGAAGGAAACAAAATGAGTAAATCTTTGTTTCTGCCCCAGAGGACCTCGGTTCATTTTTAAAGACAAATAAACATATATACATTTACTATAAGTGTTGCCTTGTACCTAGGTATATTTAAGGAACATGTACAAATTTTTTCAGAAAATAACTTAATAACTACATGATCAAAAGCACTAGGCACAACCATCTTCAATACAGACTCGAATATAACCTTGCGTATTAGGTACCATCCTAAATATCAAAACACCTGAGTCATTAGTAGATTTCTAAGGGAATCTAAAAACCTGGCAGCAAATAGCTATTGGAACTCCGCATAAAAATTTTGAAAGCCCTAGCAGGAGGGGTCAATCTGTAGCCTGGAGAATGACCTTAATTGAGAGCATAAGTAGAGCCAAAAGCTAACACAATTGTCTGAAACAAGAGCAGATGGGAAGTAGGGGGAGAAAGGAACACTCACTCAGGAAGATGACAAGAACCATAGGGCAGCTATTTAAGCCTGAGGATAACAAGAGGCATTCACAGGATACCTGTTCTACTGCATTCAAGGAAGAAAGAACAATAAAGGGTAGGAGAGAGGGGGAGGAGAGGGAAAACAAATCAAATCAAAGGAAACATTCAATGTATTTAATAAGAGCAATGCATCCATATATGGACCAAAATACCTTCATGAGGACTTCAGAAATCAGAAACCAGTTAAGAAGTTGCAGTGCTCTAGACAAGTGCAAAGATCAGAAGAGACGCATTGAAAAGGCAGAAAGAGTTATTTCAGTTTACCCAGAATAACTCTTCCCCAAAGGTAAGTAAAGCTCAGCTCTGCCTGTGGTTTCTGGGTGGAGATAGGGGAGTGGAAGGAACAAGAGAGAAACATGCATCCAACGTTTCTGCTCTTTGGAGGGCTTTTTGAGGGGCTAGTTTGTCTCTCACCTGATTTAGAGTGCTAATGGAACTGGCATTGTGAGGCTCGCTTGAGGCAGCAACAGAGAGACTGGGATGGCCACAGACAGAGGGCAGCACAGCTTGGTATGAGCCCACCAAAGGTGCTCAACTCATGGCTTCTTCCTCAGAAGGGAGGGAGAAGAATGAAGTGTGCATATGGTATTTGGCTTTTCAGAAAACCGCTCAAGGGACCAGTATCTCACCTAATTCTGGGAACTGAGAGGGAGCTGGCATACTTTAGAGGGCATGATGCTTCTGGGAACAAGGGAGAGAGGGGCAACTTGCTGTTGTGGACCACACAGCATGCAATACTACAGACCCCAGAGGAAGCAAAAGATTATGAATTCCTGAAAAAGAAACCAGCAAACTTCTTTAATTGGGATGTACAATCCCACAGAAATGACATGCCTCCTGAAAGGTTTTAGAGTCCCCCAGAATCTCCAGACAGGCTGATTGGTAAAAGTCTTTCCCTGTACAAAAACAGTCCAAAAAGACTGGGAGAGGTGGCTGGTTTTTTTTTTTTTTTTTTTTTTTAGACAGAGTCTCGCTTTGTTGCTCGGGCTAGAGTGAGTGCCGTGGCGTCAGCCTAGCTCACAGCAACCTCAAACTCCTGGACTCAAGCAATCCTTCTGCCTCAGCCTCCCGTGTAGCTGGGACTACAGGCATGCGTCACCACACCCAGCTAATTTTTTCTATATATATTTTTTTAGTTGTCCAGATCATTTCTTTCTATTTTTTAGTAGCGACGGGGTCTCACTCTTGCTCAGGCTGGTCTCGAACTCCTGACCTTGAGCGATCCACCCACCTCGGCCTCCCAGAGTGCTAGGATTACAGGCGTGAGCCACAGTGCCCGGTCGGTGGCTATTTTTTAAAATGCATAAAACTTAGCTAAAAACAACAACAACAAACTTACAAAGCAGACAAAGAAACAGGGAAACAGTACCATCAATGGAATAAAAATAAAATCTTCCAAAACCAACCCCAAAGAAATGAATATCTATAAATCACCTGACAAAGAATTCAAAATAAATGGCTCAAATAAGCCCAATGATCTCTAAGACAACACAGATAAACAACTAAACAAAATCAGGAAAAAAATGCATAATAAATTATACTATCTACAAAGAGATATAAACTATAAAAAAGAAATTTTATAGCTGAAGAACACAACTGGATGAAAAAATTCATTAGAGGGATTCAACAGCAGATTTTATAAGGCAGAAGAGAGAATCAGCAAACTTGGACACAGGTCATGTGAAATTATCAAGTCAAAGGAGCAAAGAAAAAAATGAACAAAGAAAAGTGAAGAAATCCTAAGGAACTTATGAGATAATATCAAGTGTACCAATATATATATGGGAGTTCCAGAAAGAGAAAAAGCAGTAGAGAGTTTATTTGAAGAAATAATGGCTGAATACTTCTCTAAGTATGAGAAAAGGAAATGGAAATCCAAATTCAAGAAGCTCAAAGGACTCTAACCAGGATAAACCCAAAGAGACAAACACCAAGATGCATTATAATCAAACTCTCACAAGTGAGAGACAAGGAGAGAATCTTGAAGGCAGTAAGAGAAAAGGAAGTTCTCCACAAGAGAACTGTGTTTGTGGAAATAAGAATTCAGTGAGAAAATGTTGGGTAGTATGTATTTATATAGAGTGTGGAGAAATTTTGCACATTTAAGCCAATAGGATATTTTTGAATGAAAAAATGCTATAGGAAGTTTGGTAGTGGAAAAATCTTGGTAACTGAAAAGGTAGGGCACTCAGGAGAAGACAGATAAGATACATACAAATTAGAAAAAGCCATGGCATAGATAAGTTTTAAAATCACCGATAAAAATAATAATAATTATATTCTACCAACAAAAGCAAAGTGAAAATAAAAACACTAACATTTGTTGAATACCTTCTTGTCCCTGACTCAATATGAATGTCAACTCTAGAATGTGTAAAGGTCAAAGATTTGCCAGATATAGTAGCAGCAATGCAGACAGCGGTCTACATCAGGGGTTGGCAAATGACAGCTCGAGAGCCAAACCCAGGCCGCTATCTAATTTTGCATGACCAACAAGCTAAACATGGATTTTATTTGATTTGATTTTTCACACTATAGAGTCAGGAATATATTTTGTTAACATGGATTAAAATTTTTAAATGGCTACATTTAAAATGGCTATGTAAGTACCTCTATAATATAATATTCTGAATGTGCCTGCAATGTCTAAAATATTTACTATTGGATCCTTTACAGAAATGGTTCGCCAACACCTGATCATGTGACTAACCATGTCTTTTTGACTAGGATTAAAGATAGGAAAATTAATAAACTCCTCAATTTTGAGGAGTTTGTCACATTCTAGGTACAGTCAATAGCAGTAAGTGTTAAGGATAATCCCCAACTATTTGGAAAGAGAGGACTGCCCAGACTGACTTTCAGCCACTGGTTAGCCATTAGCAAATACATCTACTTAGAATTATGTTCTGTGATATTCTGTGAGGTGCTCATAATTGGTCCAAAAAGCTAGAGAAATGCTTATTATAAAAAGTTGAACAAACTATCAGTTTTTGTGTGTATATGTGTGTTGATTTTGTTTTACTTCAAGACTTCTCAGAACTTTTAAAAATATTCCCAGGACAGGGATATGGTATGCAACAATTGCCAAATTTATTTTGCCTTACTTCTGCGGCACCCATTAAATATACTGAAGAAAGTATTCCACAGAATTGTTTGGGAAATATATTTACCTCATGTAATATTAAAATAAATTAGATGTGTATTAAAAAGTTAAATGTATAAAATATATCACAAAATCTAGAAGAAAATCAATGTAATTATCATATCTCTTGTACTGGTAGTACTTTCTAGGCTAAAGAAATATGGAATGAATTACTTAGAAAAAGATTCACTGAAAGTGTAACCATGTAAAATTATAATATTTTTATGTCAAAGACCAACAAAAATAGAGAAAACATGCACAGTAAATATAATAAATGGTTGCATACATAATATATACAAACGGTATCCACTGACACAAATGTAACAAGTAACTTTCTTGTGTGCATCCACTGTTGATCCCCTTTGGCTGTTTTTCCTACTGAAACCAAAGAAATTCAAACTTAGGTCATGTCACAACCCAGCTCTTAGGATAAAAAGCAAAATTCTTAACATGGCCTACGGTAAGCAGATGGTGCCGCGTCACCCTTTCCCTCTCCAGCTCACTGTAACCCCCACCACACCGACTCCCGGGCGGGGGACACACACCACAGCCCTTGCACACACGCGCTGCTCCGCCTGCCAGACTCGCTCTCTCCTTGTCCTCTCACTCTCCCTCCTCCCGCAGGTCACTCTCACACAGCCTCCAGTGCTCAAATCAGACTATCCTTTCTCAGAAAAGCCTTGCCTGACTGCAATCTGAAGATGTAGAGTGAAACTGTGGATTTAGATCAGATCCCCTGTTACGCAGTCATAGCTCCCCTTGTTTTCTTTCCGTAGCACTTACCTGTTTTTGGCTTTATATTTGTGGGACAATTTCATTAAAGTCTAATCCTCTCTCTACCTGGTAAACTATTAAGTTCCATGAGGCCAGGGATCTTGACTGTCTTGTTGATCCTTGTATCCCTAGCACCCAGAATTACAATTTTCTAAAAACAAAGGAGTAACAACAAAAATATATTTTTAAGCCGGGCGCGGTGGCTCACGCCTGTAATCCTAGCACTCTGGGAGGCCAAGGCGGGCGCACTGTTTGAGCTCAGGAGTTCGAGACCAGCCTGAGCAAGAGTGAGACCCCGTCTCTACTAAAGATAGAAAGAAATTAATCGGACAACTAAAAATATATAGAAAAAATTATATATTTTTTCTAGGCTAGGCTGATGCCACGGCACTCACTTTAGCCCCAGGCAAAAGAGTGAGACTCTGTCTCAAAAAAAAAATACATATATATATATATATTTTTAAAATGCCAAAAATAATATTTGTCTATTATCTATAATCTCTGAGATTATAGGTAATACTCTCCTTTTTCTACTTTTCTGCATTTTATTCAGTAGTGCACATATTAATTAAAACCAAGCATTTATGGATAAACCTAATTTTAAATAAGTAAATACAATTAAGTAAAAATCAGAGTTTGAAAAAAAGGAAGGTGAAACTTGACCTTATAAAGAATTAATTCAAACAGCAAACTTCCCATATACTTATTGACATAGAAAATAATGATACACAGCTAACTGAAAAAAAGCAGGCCACACAATAGTGTACCTGGAAAGAAGTTATTTCTCTATAACTCAAGAAAATGCTAGAATTTCAAACACAATTTTTTTTTTTTTGAGACAGAGTCTCACTCTGTTGCCCTGGGCAGGGTGTGGTGGAGTCATCCTAGCTCACTGCAGCCTCAAACTCCTGGGCTCAAGCGATCCTCCTGCCTTTAGCCTCCCAAGTAGCTGGGACTACAGGCGCACACCACTACACCTGGCTAATTTGTCTATTTTTAGTAGAGACTAGGTCTCGCTCATGCTCAGGCTCATCTTGAACTCCTGAGCTTGAACTCCTCCTGCCTAGGCCCCCTAGAATGCTAGGATTACAGGCATGAGCCATTGCGCCTGGCCGTCATATAAAATTTAGCAGTGATTATCTCTGGGTAGTAGGATTGGGGGTGATTTCTTGCTTTTTTCTTTGTGCTTTTCTACATTTTAAACGTTTTCTGTATTGTATATACATTATGGGAAAAAAATACTAATCTCTTTAACAGCTATCTCCTCTTGTGCATTTACAATACAGTTCAATTTGCAGCACATTTTCAAGAACACATCTATTGTTTCAAGGAAGGGATGTCTTAAGTTAAATTACCTACTGCCCATTGTGTCATATCAATTACTTTCTAGAGCTTTATTAAAGCACAGCTGATCAAGGGTACCTCATATAATCTGGAATTATTATACCAATGTTTTCTTTTTTAAAAGTTTACAGCACTGACAACATGTATTACATTTTTAAGTAAATTGTGCTATCTCTTTTATTAGCATCAATTTTTTGATATATCAGGACTACTAAATTCTACTGTCATGTATGTTATCACCTATTCTTATATCTAGAAAATTTCCCATAAAGTGTCTGATAATCTTAACTAAGAGAAGCAGAAAAACATTTCTGAAAAATTATTCTGTAGAACATTATTTTCCACTTATTCCAAATAGCACAACAAGAAGGTTTGCAGGAAATGAAATGAAACCATGGCAACCAACTAAACCTATCATGAGCTATCAGATCAAAAGAACACACAGTACATTACACGTCAACGCCTACTAGCAGCATAATCTTTCCCTGGTTCCTTTTGATCCTTCTTCTTAAATATGAAAAAAAAAGCTTTTAACCAATTTTCATATTTTAAAAGTGCGAAGGCCCCTTCACCAATATCTACTGTGATTCTCTGACTTTACTCAGGAATTCTTTGGCCAAGTTCACTTTAAAAGTCAACCTAATATTCTGAGATTCAATTAGGAATTAATTGTTGGTTCTTTTCAATCATTAGTAAAATTACATTTTTTACTTCAATGCATTTTATCATTTTCTAATATAGTAGCAATAGTTTCTTCATACTAAATCTTTGGAACTGTAGAGATTAAGTAACATTCTCACAGGAATTCCCTCGCTTAATGGAATCTTATCAGTATTCTAAACACAAAGGCATAATAAATTAAATCCCAATTCCATTTACAGAATACAGAGGAGTCCTAATTTACCATCTGGTTGTCCATTCTATCACCAATCATCAATTCCCACCATATGCACTGAAGCCAAACTCACAGAATCTGGCTCAATATGTTCTTAAACTGCCAATCATCACCTAAAACTAAATAAACAAAGTAATATGGCTTTTGTCAGTCATTAGCTGTTTATCATACAACCATGTACTCAGGCAGACAATAGGGCAAACCTCTGAATAGTCGGGAGATTATCTTTGCTGTTATGATTAGCTACCCCTTAGCAATTATCATTTAAAATAAAATATACATACATGTCATAAAAATAGGTGTATATTTTATGCATCACCACTTTCTGAAAGGATAAACAAATAATTGTAAATGGTGTTATCTCTAGGAAGTGGAACTAGAAGTATATGGCAGGAAAGTACTATAATTTGTCATCATAAGCATTTTTCCCTTATTTGAAAAATTTTTTACCATATCTGTGTTGCTTTCATAGTCATAATAAAGATGTAATAAGTTACATGGATGCAAATATGCTCTTATTTTTATAGAGAATTATTGCAGTTTTTCTTTAATAAGTTATCCAAACTTACTATAAAATAATTTTTGTAAGTACAAGTTATCAATTATAATGGAATTTTGGTTTAAATTATTAAACTTTGACTACATTTAACTTGGGTTTTCTCTTTCAGGGGTGGGGAGTAGAAATTTAACCCTTTAGAATTAGTTGGAATAAATCTCGTCCTTAAAGGCCTTAAACAAAGGTTTATCTGCTTCATAAAAATGGTAATCTGTTGATAACTTTAAAATCTTAATTACTAAAAAGGCACTGACTTAAAAGCTAAGAGTTTACTCTTATGTCACGCCCCTTGTCCACTTATTTTATTATTGCTTTTTGACGTTGTTTTTAACAAGTTATATTTTTCAGTCTCTCTGCTTTTTGTCTTGAGCAAGTTAAGCCTTGGTTTTCTCATCTGCAAAATGTATAAAGTAATAGAATCTACCACACTGGTTTATTTTGTATATAAAACTGAGTTTTCCAACCTGTTGCCATGAACAGAGGTTACAGGTTAGGAGATATCAAACCTGTTTAACCCTTTTGGAGGCCAGGAAGGGGCTGACACACTGAAGTCCTTGGGCCAGTCACATTGGACCATGATCAGCTTTGTGCGTTTACCTCAATGTACCACACAACATTATTTTCTATGGGTGCCACAATACAAAAAAGATTAGGAAATCTGAAAAATAATTCAGATGTTTACCATAATGCCTGCAAGAGTAGTTGGTAAACATTAGCTATTATTATATTAATTATAAAACTATTAAGTTCATTAATAAAATATTTGGATGTGCCAAATCATTCACAGACAAGGAATCACATTATCAACACATTCTGGGGCTCTATCTGGTTACTAAAAAACAGATCTTAAATTAAGAGAACCTGGTATATCTCCTTACTGTACCTTAAAGTAGACACACAAGTCAGATTCCAGCTCCCATTTGCGAAGTAGATGACCTGAGAGTCAGAGAGGAATACTCTAAGGCAAAGTTCCTGTTGCTTAGCCCCAAAATGTACTTGAAACTCAACTTCCTCCTAAATGAAATGCTCAATAGAATCTGCCTTATGCCATGCCTAAAAATTTAAAAAGAAAAAAAAATCTTGAAATCAACTTCTTTGTCTTTTTCTACCATTGCTACGTATGCATACTTTTGAGAGAACTGAAATCTGAATAGACAGAATACTAGTGAATAAAAACCATTGCTGAGGATAAAAACTTGAAAAGTGAAGTACCATTCAAGCGTAAGGTACAAATCAAACATAATGAGACAGCACTTCACACCCACTAGGAAATCTATATTCAAAAAGAAATAACAAGTGTTGACAAAGATATGGAGAAACTGGAACCTTCATACACTGTTGATGGGACTATAATGATATAACCAATTTGGAAAACAATTTGGCAGTTCCTCAAAAGGTTACTTCTGGCTAGGCAAGGTGGCTCACGCCTCCCAAAGTGCTGGTGGCTCCCAGTGCTTTAGGAGGCCAACGCAGGAGGGCTGCTTGAGGCTAGGAGATTGAGACCAGCCTGGGCAACACAGTGAGACCTTGTCTCTACAAAATAGTAAAAAAAATTAGCCAGGTGTGGTGCCACGTGCCTGTAGTCCTAACTACCTTGGAGGCTGAGTCAGAGGATCACTTGAGCCTAGGAGTCTGAGGTTGCAGTGAGCTATGATGATGCCACTGCACTCCAGCCTGAGCTACAGAGTGAGACCCTGTCTGTCTGTCTCTCTCTCACACACACAGGTTACTTCTGAGTTGTAATAGGACCCAGCAATTTCACTCCTAGGTATATGTCCAAGAGAAATAAAAACTACGTCTACACAAAAACTTGTATACAGTATTAGTCACAATAACATTAATTATAGCAGCATTATTTATAATAGCCCAAAAGTGGAAACAACCCAAATATCCATCAGTTGGTAAACAAAATACGCTATATCCATACACTGGCATATTTTTCTAATACTACTCATTAATAAAAAGGAAAAGTACTGATATATGTTACAGCACACATTCTCAAAGTGTGCTCCACTGACGGATTCCATGAAAAGAGGGCCTCATGATCTTTGTTTAGGAGATGTAGTATAGTCCTGTTAACAATACTCACAGACTCTGAGAAGTACTGCAGGATTAACCTTGAAAACATTATGCTAAGGGAAAGAAGTCACAAGAGATCACATATTCCTTTTATGTGAAATGTCCAAGATGTATAAATCTATAGAGACAAAAGTAGATAAGCCCTGGTTGCCTAGGTCTAGGAGAGCTGAGAAGAAATGGAAAGTAAGTGCAAATGGGTACAGAGTTTCTTTTCAGGGTGATGAAATGTTCTAAAATTGCTATATTGCATAACTTTGCAGATGTACTAAAAACCATGGAATTGTACACTTGAAGTGGATGAATTGGTATGTTACTTATAACTCAAAAAACTAAAAAAAAAAAAACCGAGTAAGATACGAGAACATGCAAAAGCCATGCTAGCAAAAACAGCTAGAAAAAAAGGTATAATTTTGTAATACATAGGAACAGTGCTTGGTTGTCGTAGATAGATGTTTCATAACACTCTCTGGACAGAAGGTAAATTTTTTTTGGTCCAGGAAAAAAAAATCAGAAAACAGGAAGAAAAAGAATCAGTGAGGAAATTAGCCCTTAAATTTTTTTTCTCCATCCATTTAACACTTTAGCGGGTAGTCTTTTAGGTTCATTGATCAAAAAAAGGGTACATTAAAAAAAAGAAAAAAATGAGAGGGAAGGTGTATATTTATCTGAATTTGCCAAACAGAAGAAACCTATTTTCTTCCTTCTTTCCCTCCCTCTACTCCCAGCATTTAATCTTAATTTGTTAATCAAAAATGAAAAGTAACTCGAAGGCTCTCAATACTCAGCCTATACCTTTTAGGTTTTCTCTCCCTGTAGACAGACCACATGGGAAGCCATTAATTAGAAGGTTGCTTGGTGAGCATGGGTCCAGAGCAAGAGGAACTGAGTGAAGCAAATGTTCAATGGAACGTTTTCAAAACGTGCTCGACTAACGGATTTCATGAAAAGAGGGTCTCATGGTCAAATGAGTTTAGGAAATGCAGGACAGTCCTGTTAACAATACTCACAGGCTCTGAGAAGTACTACAGGAAAAAAATCCGGTTGATTATGTTTAATGGCAGAGAGACCTACA
Source organism: Avahi laniger (assembly GCA_963575035.1). Lineage (NCBI taxonomy): Eukaryota > Metazoa > Chordata > Mammalia > Primates > Indriidae > Avahi > Avahi laniger. The sequence goes on along the minus strand of CAUYSK010029529.1, from coordinate 45,952 downwards.
CGGCATCTTGTCAGCCTCCCTCCTAGAGATAGCATTGCCAGTGTTGGCCAAAACTCCACTCCCTCACAGACCTGGATGAACACAGGCCTCTATGACTTCTTTTTCTATTGCCCCTGGGCTGACCAATACTGCTTCTGAGGAATTATTTAAATAAGCTGATACATTCCATTTATAATCAACTCTTCAAAAATTTAGGAGGTATTGTTTATCATTTTGACCCAAGGGTTGCAGGTAATGTCTTTATTTCTTCTCAAAATAAAAATAGCTCTATTGAGTTTTTTCTCTGATTATAAGATGATATACTTACATCATAAAAACAAGTCAGGTAACTCAAAAGATACAAAGAAGTAAAAATCACCTTTCACTTCAGCACTTAGACATAAACACTAAATATTTCGGTGATCATTTTTTTAGACACCTCTCTACTTATGAATACACCGATAGATACAAAATTTTACAAAAGTAGCATAACTCTACACATACTGTTCTGTATAATGAATTTTATTTTTCAGATTGATATACACTATATATGTTTCAGAATTTATCAAATAAGAAATATGACATATTTTAAAAGAAAATATAATTTGTCCAAACATTATGTTTTTTCAGTGTTTAAATTTTCATTTGTTCTTGATTATTTAAATTTTTCCAAATAATTCTTATCTTGATGTTCAGCATAAAATCAACAGGAAAAAGCCAAGTATTTTGTAGGTATAAACATCCTCTGCAATAAGTACAAATCTGTCCTAGACTATCCTAGGATTTGGGGATTATTAAGACTCTTGCACGAGTCACTTTGTTGTTCTCCCAATTTAGAGAAGCTAAAATGAGTCAGATTAACAGAAATGTCTCTGGAGCTGCCAAACTTTGAGTTAACATTTCTCTTCTCCGGTGTATACTGAGGTTTAGAAAAAAATAAATAAATAAACGACGTGAGGAAAAAAGGAAAAAAACCCATTTCTCTTCAAAGTAAACTTTTAAAATTTGTAAGATATCTAGCAACCTTTTTGAAGATCAGTTCTCTACAGCCAAAGAAAAATTGCTTACTAAATTAATTACCTAAATAATTCTGGTAAAATTTAGTTCCCACCACCCTTTCCACTCATCATTCTTATTGCTTCAGCAGTGATCTTTCTAAATTGCAAATGTAACCACACTGCCTTCTATTAAAAGCCTTCAGTGACTCCCATTTCCTACAGATAAAGTCTACGGTCTTAAACATACAATACCAGGCTCTCCTGGCACACTTATTGCTAAAATTTCCTGTACTCCTCCATCCCCAGCAGTCTGCCATACATCAAATGCTCCATGCTATTCTATATATTCCTGTCTTGGCCATTTCTTCTTCCCAAAATGCTCACTTTTCCTCACCAACTACCTCTTCTACCTGGTAAACTTCTAGAGTACTTTTAAGAGCTAGCTTAAATGTCTTCTTTCTTGACCCACTTGAATAGCACTTGGCAGGATACAGAAACTCAACTAATGCTGCTGTTTTTGATGATCCAGTTATCTGAGGAATTATTTTAATTATCCAATTTAACCATGAAGACTAAACCCCTGATTTCCATGAAAGGCTTTGACATGTGTTAGTGACATACCAGGGATAAATATTTCAAGGTATATATTTGTCAAAAGTGCTATGGATTTCACTATGCTAAAATTATTAATATAATTAGATTTTCCATATAACCTTCAAAAAATATACTGAATTATCTTAAAGTCAGTTTGGAAAATAATACTCCGAATCAAGTTTTTAAAACACTACAGGCAAAAGAACACCATCAAAACAACTTACAAAATTTTGGTGTCTGGCCTCTCATAAAATTTTCTCTGGAACTCACATCTGATTTTCTTACTATAGTATTTACTGAAGCTAAAATTGGATATACTACTTTAATAAGAGTTTGGCCAAAATGAAAACATTTGAAAAATTACACCATGGGTTGATTCTTACTGCCTAAGAAAGAAACTATGTTAATGAGTACAGCCTATAACACTGTACTGGCTATGGTTAACTTTCTAACTGGCATCTGTTTTCCTTCCTTCCCTTCAACCTTCTTCCTTCATTTAAAACAAGAAAAGAAAGCCAGATTTTGTTTGGTCATTCAGTATTCCTCCCAAAGCCTCATCTTCCAGAAGAAGCTGGCCCATTCCCCAGCTCTAGGAGCAGATGCTAGTTAGACAAGTTATCAGCACGTGTACTTCCCTGTAGATGTGATTGGCCCAGAGGTGGGAAAGGAAGACTCATACTAGCCTCGCCAACCTGAGAGCTTCCCTTACACTCTCTTGCTGATCATAAACAAGAAAGACTAAAGCTCTGATTGCCCAGGAAGCTTTCTTTTGATGACAAAGAAAACCCACCTTAGACTAAAGTTGATGTTGTGAGTGCCCATGAACGGAAACAGAAAGATCTCAAATGCTTCATAACATCACTGGGATACTGATCATCCACACTATTATTACATTTCTGAATTTCTCCTTATGTGAGATATTTCCTTACATAATTTATGCTTAAGCCAGCAGAGTTTGTTTGTTTTGAGTATTAGATAACACTTGCAGCTGACAAACAATATAATTCTTAAAAGTGGGATGCCACTAATAACAGATTAACAAGTTCTCTTTTGAGACATACTGGGATTATTATTTCCATTTTACAATTATTATAGAAAACTAAAGCTTGAAAAGGTTAAATATATAAAATATGGTTAGGTAGCTAGAACTCAGGTTTGTCTGACTCTAAAATCTACACTGCAACTTCATTTCCAAAGTTCTAACAGTGAGAGTAGATAATTGCAATTACTTTGTGACAGATTTTTAAAAAAATATTTAGGAGCTTAAGCCATTGTGAAAAGGCTATTATAAAATTGATATTTTATATCCAAGGGAATCAATATTGACAGTGAGTCCAATAATACATCAAAATAATGCATATTTTCAGTCTCATGCCATATTAAATGTGCAACATTGATTTAAAGACATGTTTTTTATATTTCCAAGAAAACTCTTGGACAGAGTCTAAGCAAGTGTGTCCTACATTAAATGGATGACTTAGGAGCAATAATACTAAGATTCTAATGTTCAGCTATAATTCACCTATTTGCATATTTTAGTTAAGGCAGGAAAAGTAAACAGCCAATAGGATGAAAATGTCACTTACGTATTTGTTGAATTAGTAAAGGCCTGTTTGCCTTCATAGAAATCTCATTTTTTTAAAAAAAAACATGAAATGTTCAGACAAAAACAGTTAAAAAAAAAAAACAACTAGTTATGAATGAGTTGTAACTGCACTTATACCCAGAAATCATTTAGATTTTTATCAGGTATAGTGGTGATAATGAGATAATAGATGCCTAATATTTAAAAGGTCATTTCATATGATCACTCATATTAGCCTTTTTAACTTCCCTAATTCATTATTTCCAAGAAGCAAATGAAAATTACCTGACATTAGGAACTCAATGGATGGGTTTAACAGCAGATCAGAAGTGGCAGAACTCAGGACTAGTAAACTGGAAGTCAGGCCAATAGAAAATGTCCAAACTGAGCCTAATAATTTTTTCTTTTATTGAGAAAAACTATGTAATGACTTATAAAAGATATCTTTTAAAGAATTAGTTCTAAAACTATGAAAACCATAAAGAAAATATGTTTTCAACTAAATTTCTTATTTTAGGTTACGTATAATTTATATCTGCCATGATATCTCATTAAACTATCACTAATCCAAATGTTGTCAAAATCAACATACAGAAAACCTCAGGGTTACTTTCAAACATTTTATGAGTCATAATCTAGTGTCCAGGCTAGCATCTTTTTAACTATACACTCTAAACATGCAAATGCCTATCTACATGCTCCCTTTGTATATATAACATGCTTTCTATGAGTAACAATCATTTTTCCTGAGTGAAGAAGAATGAAAATGAGCAAAGACAGAAAAGCCACATAAGGCCTGGTCTAAAATTCAGGCTGAGATGGGGTGTGGCAGAAGATGCAACTGAAGAGGGGAAAAAAGATTTCATCCATAGAATGCCTGCCCTGCCATGCAGTGATAACCTCTTACTGCAGAAAACTGATACGCTGACAGCATACGGGGAATACATTCTCCCCTGGAGAGCACCCCACGTCACACGCAAAGGTCCTCAGTGGAGAGTCAGGCCCTGCAAGTGCAGGGGAGATGCCACTGACAGTGGGAGGTATGTTCTCTGAAACTGTTCAACCCAATAACCTTGCTGATCATCCCATCAGATTCTAAGACGGATCATTTAAGATGCTGTGTGACATATATTAGAAGGGACAAGGCTAGACATGTGGAGACTTCTTAGGCAGTTATTAAACTAGCACAAGAAGTGGCTTAGAGTTGAAAAGGAGGGGAGATTTTGAGAAATACTTAAGAAATAAGATTGTTGATGTTTGGCTGTGTGAGATAAGCAAAAGGAACAAGTCCTCTTAACCATTATGTAGTACAGGCACAGTACCTAGGGCTTTCCACGGTCTAAGAAAAGGCATGAAATATAAAAAGAAAAGCACAGCTCCAAAACACAAAAGAAAAACTACAAAATTAAAGTTAAGTACAAAAGCAATTTATATTTTTAAAAAAATCTACACATTTTTAACAGCAAAAAGTATGCATTTGCTACGTGGTATAATGTAAGATGGGGGCCTCTAAATGAATGGTGCCAGGGCCTGCATCTTAAAATAGACCTAAGAAAAAAAAGAAAAATGATTTCTTGGTTTCTGTCTTGAGGAACTGACTGAATTAATAGTGTCACTGGATAATAAAAGAAATGTAGATATTATATTTAGGATGAAAAGCGATGAGTTCAGTTTTGAATATATTGAGATTGAAGAGCCTATTGAGAAACTGAGTTTGAGGACTTACTCTTAATTGCAGAGCCTTTGGTTAATAGTGAACGGTAAATGCATAATGAATATCAATAGCTATAAACTAGACAAACTGGCTACCTCCGATGGATCACATATTCCGTTGAAAACAAAACAAATTGATGTGAACTGGATTACCAGTTGAAACAGGAGTATCAGACAAGAGTAATACCTATATCAATACAACTTCTATTTCATATTCTGCCTAACATTTTCCTGTCAAACATCTAGTTTAAAACAAGAAAAACATTGATCATATTTCAGCATGTGAATTACTCTCAATTCATATTTACAAATTCCTCTCCCCACCCTCACTACAGCCCTTTTACTTACTACCATTTCTTTTCCAAGTAATGATTTTATGGTGATTTTCAATAACAAAGAAAGGCCTTATGTTACCCGAGACCTATGAATTTAAAACACTCCCATTGAATTTATGGGGTCAGAGTGGAAGGGAGGTGATTACAAACCTAAGGGTAGAATGAGAGGGCAAGACGGTGGGAGTGAGGAAGAGCTTGGAAGGTGTGGGCACTGCTTTTCCCCAGACTAAATCTGTGGCCCTCGAGTATTTGCTGGTGTCAGCCAGGGAAAACTGTGTGACAGACATGTTATGAGGGGTGATATGGTGTAATGGATAGCATTAATACTTGAACTTTGCAATCAGGCAAACCTGAGTTCAAACTAAAGTTTTATAACTTCTGTGTGATCTCGGAGAAAGGTAGGAGAAACAGCAACAAAGAAGAAAGAAAGAGAGTGTTGTGCAGATTCCTGTTTCTTATTTTACCCCACCTCCTCCTCCTTCATTCTGGTCCTCTATCCTTTACATCGAGGCTTATTTACCCCAGACGACCATATCTCCAAACATTTGGAAACGCGGTGCTACAGAACTACAGAATTATAAAATGTTACAAGTAGAAAGATGCAGAAACCAATTTCAAGAAATTCTGTGATTTGCCCCAAATTAGTCTTCTAATTCAATCAATGGCAAATCGAATAGGTATGTGAATTGCCAGACCACATTCTCTCCTCCTCATTTACTACAGTTTAAACCTGGAAAACATTATAATTAAATTAAATAATTGAAGGGGGATTTATACTTTATAATTTGCCATAAAAACCAAATTTCCATGAACATGAACTCCTGTGACAAGCTATTCTCCAGGTATGCAAATGATTCAGAATTCAGTATAAAATAAATTATATCATGCTTTTTATCAGAGAGATTAATATTAAACCTGTGGAAAGGAATAAAAGCAATCCCTGCTCACTCACACAGGTACAAGTGATTGGAGATGGAGTTAGACATGTTAGTCCTACATATTAATGTCATCTTTCTATTCTCCATCTGTGGCTACCAAAAGAAATGTCATTTCTTTGACCTCTTTCTTTGAGAGTTGCTACTTTTAAGTCTTTTCCAAAGAACAAATGAATGTATGTATAAATGAATAAATGAAGAGATGAACAAAGATGATGGATAACTACTGCGAGCCTTTGGAGAGGCAGCAGTGTAGAGAGATTAAGAGCCCAGACTCTGAGCCAGACAGTCTGGATTCAAATACCAGCTGCACGAGTTCTTAAATGTGTGACCTCTGCCAAGTTACTCAGCCTGCAGGTCCTCTGTTTCCTCACCTGTAAACTGGGGATGGTAACAGTACACGGAGATGTTGTGAAGATTAAATGAGGTTAGAGGCCTGGCATGAGGTAAACTCAATAGACAAGCTGCTATTGTATTACTGTTCTTATCATGGGGCTCTTATTACAAGGTTAATAGAAATATTTGTTTCTGGGCACTGTACTGTAAGCTAGGAACAGACAGAATAGGCAAAGTTCAGTTGACAGGGAAGAGCCAAGAGCTCCTAAGAAAAGCTGCTTCAACCAAAGGCCAACCTAAGAGAAATGACACTGGCTTTAGCTTTATGAGTTACAAAGATCTTTCTCTAAGTCCCTTTCCTATTTAAGAAATCTGATGAAAGGCGACGCAGCAAGACAGACAGGGAGAGAAGGGGTAAGATGGAATGGAAGGAAGTAGCTACTAAAAAAATGCTTTAAAAGTTTTTCAGTTCTTAATTACTGAGTGCTACCATTCATGAGGAATTTTTAAAGGGTCTCAAAGCTATTAAAATGGTAATTAGGTCCCAAGAAAACAAGAACCAATTCAATTACATGCTGGATGCTTTTAAAATTTAAAGTCCTCTATTAAGAGGATTTTAAATGAAGCACAGTTATAACTGCAGGCCCATGACCAACCTTAAAGCCAAAGTGTAGGTCCCAGGCTGGCGCTGGCTCTCCCGGATGAGGTAGCTCCCCTCAGCTACACTCAAGAGCTGGTCGGCGGCTTCTCTGGAGATCATGCCGTGAAACCTAAGAAACAACGTCAATTCAGAAACTGTGTGCTTTCCACATTTTTCAATAAAACAAAAGCCCCCACTTTCTCCTGTTGTTTTCTAGACAAAGTACTGCCATACAATGCAGTTGGAAGCACTGGGGTTTTACTATGCTTGTGTTTCTCTGGGCCTGGCCCGTGGCCAGCTTCTCTGTGGTGATAAGAACAGCACCTAAGTAGTGATCCAATCCAATTAACAACCATGGAATCAAAATTCACATCCATCAAAGGGAAGATCAACCACCTCTCTCTAGAGGACAATTTCTTTCTTATGTAGCCATTTAACCATATGGACTTGCTAAAAAAAATATACAGAAACGTGTCCCATTTCCTTTCTCTTCATTAGTAACACTGTTCCAAAATTCTGGCTCAGAGTCTACACTGGCAATTTTCCAGGACCCTGGGTTGTCCTTAATTGGCATGATGGCACAATAATGTGCATAATCTGCATTACTGCATATTCAAGCCCAAAGCAAACAACTATAATACTTGCTTTCACTCTCTGCTAAGATCTTATCTTTGATTAACATGGAAAAAAGGAGGAAGAATAAATACAAATAAAACACTCTTTACACAAACACAGTAGATTCATCTATAACAATACGACAAACACTGATAAGGAAAAACATGTCAGTGGTGACACATATTAACAAAATAAAACTATCTTACATTTGTATGTTGATTTACAATTTACAAAGAACTTACAAATACATTGTCTTTTCAGTAACTCAAAGATAATGAAAGAATTCAGGACATGTCACCCCAAAATATGCTTCTTTGGCATATTGATTATTTTGAGCAGAAGGTGCTTGAAAAATACCAAATGCGGGGAGAGGCTTTCTTTGAACTCCCCTTATCTACCTAAAGACAGATCTTCCAAAAGGAATTTCACTGTCATCAATCCCCTACCCATGACTTTCATCAATCAGGGAAGACTGACTCCTATCACAGGAGAGGAAACTGAAATTCTACATCACGCCCAGATAAACGTTGTGACAAACTAGTGTAACTCCCATCTATTCTTCCATGCACCCAATCAATCATCTTTCCTAAAAATCATTTACTTTTCCCTTCCCTATTAAGATGGGTTACACCAGCTCTGATATCTCACTTTTTTGAAGGTATTCACTTTATTTTTTCTGTGAAAAATAAATTTGAATACTTTGTTTCCTGTTAATCTACCTGTTGCTAGTTTATTTCATTGACCCAGTTATCAAACAGGAAGACAGAGGGAAAGTCTTTCCTCTCCTGCAATAACTGCATTGACCCGCTGCTCAACAGAAACTTCCCAGCTTTCTCTGGTACAAAAGAAACAATAGTCTCTTGAATTTGGAATGATACATTTAGAAGGTCCTGAAATGGCACCTTAATAATTTAGGAACTTTACTAGGGGCAAGTGGCAATTTTCTAGAGTTCTTCCTCATAGGAATGGTTCATTGTCTCTCAATTTAAGTCTAAAAACAGTTCATGGTAGGTATGTTCAAATCATGATAATTTTAACAGCTAGGTTTACAATGGGTTCCTGAATTTCTCATCTCCATCAATTTCTCCATGTTTGAGAATTAGGTCCATAGGCTAACACTCTGACCCTGCTGGAAGCAAAAAGATGGTAACCTATACCTTGCAGTAACATACACCATCAGATTAGCATATTGGTATATATTTTTAGTTTACAAGACATCAATTAATAAAGTTAGCAAAATATACTATCCATCTGTTAAAAAAAGGATTAATTAACTCAAAAGAAAATCAAACTCAAGAAAGCAAATTGTGTAACAAAACCTGACAACGATATTTAAAGAACTTTAAAACTATTCATACCAGTTGACCTACAATTTCTACCCCCCATAAAACCTTACGTGCTGAGGTATTTCTTACGGTGTCACTTCTAATAGGATAGTAAAAGCAACCCAACTGTCACAAGCAGGAGACTATATAAATTACAGTACAACTGCAAAGAATACCAGTGGTTTTCCACTTTGGAATCACCCTTCCCTCAACTCACAGGTAGGTACTTGTGATTCATTCATAAGTCTTGAAAACTTACATAGAATTTTAAATAATTTAAAATATTTGCTATGTTACTGTTATTTATCTGATATGATCTCCAGTCATAAAACACAAATGATTTTATTTGGGGAATGATGAGATTATAGGTGATTTTTACTCTTTTCCCTAGAAAGCTACATTTCTGGTTTTTAGTAATCAGAAAATTGAGGACTTTAAAAAATTATTGCATTTTTCACAAAACAGAAAAAATTTTCATTATCAATATTAAATGGAAAATCAGGCTGCAAAATTATATGTATAAAATCTCAATTTTATAAAAAACCATTAAGAAAATAGATCTTCAGAAAGTAATACTTCATTCTGTATGCTGGGGAAGTTAAAAAGATAAAAAATAATAAAAAAAGGTAATACTTCACAATGTTTACATTAGTTGTTTCTGGGTAGCATGAATTGCAATTTTTTAATAAATAAAATACCTACTATTTATAGAAAATCCAAAAAATAAAGGTATAAATATAGAATAAATGACCCATATCCCAATGTGTGTGTGTGTGTATATCTATACACCTAATATGTATATGCAAATATATACATTTTCCTCATATACATCTAGGATTATTTATTTACTTATATGGCTTGCCTCTTTAACATTAACTGCATATACATTTGCCCATGCTATTTTCTTCTTTGTACTTGTCATTATTTTTTAAAAAAAAATACCCTGAGATTAGAACTTGTCATTATTTTCTGCATTTTCCACCAATCAGAATAATTACATTTGTAATTAGAAAAAAGAAAATTCAACTCCACCAAACTTGAATACTTCCTTCATCTTGCTTTTATTTTTACTAAAAGCATCCATTTACCTGTCTCTTTTACTCATGCCAATCTATAAAATGTTTTCCGATAATCCATACTTACTCTCTTCCATAATACTTTGGTCTGTTTTCTACCTATTGGGAAAGGAGAAAAAAAGTTTATTTGTGAAAATGCAAATGTGCACAACATAACTCAACATTCTGTATATGTGATAAACTAAAGCATATATCTTCAAAACAGAATTTTAGTAAGATTAGAGATCAGGGTATGGACTCCCAGTTCTACCAGCAGATTTTCTGTGCCACTTGGACTGGTCACGTCATCTCTCTAGAGCTGTTTCTAATCTATAAAATGCTGGGTATGTAAAATGTTGGACTGAACTACTGTTCATTCTACTGTAGAATTTAATGAACTGAAAAAAATATTCACATCCCTTTATTCAAAGAGTAAATGAAAACACCCAAAACCTTAATGCCGCAATGGCGTCACAACAGACTGTGGCTTTCTCTCCCCTCCTCCCCTGCTACTGCTCTCCCTTCCTGTTACTCCAGAGTCTCTGTGCTGCTGTTCCGTTAACATCTCCATATAATCTTGCCCTTCTGTTCTCCCACCAGCGCTTCCCTAACCGCAGCTGACCTTTCCCTGGCTTTTCATGGCAGGTGTGCTGGCAATAGCTAAGGGAAGACTTAGCAGGGCAGATCCTGAGGCATTTTTACTGGGGTAGACAGAATATCCACAGAGGGCATTTGTCCCATTTATTCAAGAACCATTTACTTAACAGCAAATATGTCATAGCCATTTTTTTTATCTGCAGGGGTACACATCACTGAATAAGATCAAAATTATCCTAGTTCTTTTGGAACTTAACATTCTAACAGAGACATACAATAAAGAAGCATAAGTTTTAAAAGAGAAGACAAGATCCTGTGAACACACTTAGGGCAAAAAAACCACAAAAAACAAAAACCAAGAAAACCAGAAAATAAGAAGTAGTGATAAGGGCTATAGTGAAAATAAAAATGGGTAACAAAAGGGAGAACTAGTAAGGTATTTCAGTGGCGTGGTCAGGATAGCCTCTCTGAAAAGATGACATTTAAACTGGGTCCTGAACGACAAGATACCTGCTCTACCTGCAAAATCACAGGAATGGAAAGAGCTTTTTCCCTGGGGGGTAATATATTTATTGAGGTCTTACTATTTGCTATGTATTTTACTTACATTTAAAGATCACTTAATCCTCAAAATAAGATAGGAATCATTCCACTACATCCTCATAAGATCGTATTATTCTCATTTTATTTATTTTTCTTGGCAAAGTTCACCTTTTCTCAGTATTTATAATTGACAAAAATTGTACATATATTATGGTATATGGCATAATGCTTTGATATAAGTATACATTGTGGAATGGCTAAAACAAGCAAATTAATATAAGCATTATCTCACATACTTATTTTTTTGTGGTAGAAACACTTAAAAATATACCCTCAGCAATTTTCAAGTATACGATACATTGTTATTAACTACAGTCACCATATTATATAATATATTTCTTGAACTTATTCCTCCTGCCAAACTGAAATTTCTTATCCTTTAACCAACATCTCTCCAACCCCCACCCCACCCCCCAGTCCCTGGTAACCACTATTCTACTTTCTGCTTCTATGAATGTAACTTTTTTAGATTTCACCAGGGAGACCATGCAGCATTTTTCTGTCTGTGCCCGGCTTATTTCACTTAATGTAATGTCCTCCTGGTCCATTCATGTTGCAAATGACAGGATTTCCTTCTTTTTTAAGGCTATATTCAATTTGAAATATACAGTATTCCACTGTATATTGAAATGGAATATACAGTATTCCATCATATATATATATATATATATAATATTTTCTTAATCCATTCATTCACTGATAAACACTTAGGCTGATTCCATATCTTGGCTATTGTGAATAATGCTGCAATAAACAGGGGAGTGCAGACATTTCTTCAACATTCTAATTTCACTTCCTTTGGACAAATATCCAGAAGTGGAATTTCTGGATGTGGTAGTGAAGAACAATGACTCATCTGAATTAGATTAAATAAAGCAGTGCCCAAAGCAACTCAAAGGTTACCTTTTTAGTGATCATCTCCCTTAGTTCTTCACATAGCCTGGCTGCCAAGTCTGATACTGTTTTCAGCAATCTTGAGATATTTATTCACAGCACAGAAAATGTCTGTGTTTCAACGAAAAACTATGTATCATCCATAGCATTCCTTACTGGCTTATCAGATTCTAGCACAGTACACTGTCTTTGAACCATTTCGGTAACTAAGTTGCAGGTAACTGGTATATAAATTTTTTCCCAAATAGTGGTAGTTTAATTGACTTCTTCCCTATTTCCCTCTCAATGGAAAAACAATTATAGTTTTATCTCCATGTGCAATTCATCTCAATATTTCTTGATTTCATATAAATTTGTGCTCTTTTGACTTTTCCTTTCAATCGATTACAACATCTGCCTGGTTCTCTCATATATTATGAGTAAAATAAATTTTTAGTATCTATTCATTTTTGTATCTGCAGGACAGTCATGATTTTACCTTTTCATAAAAATTGGATTTAAACAATACTTTACCCCTCATGAATCTTTCGTTGTCTGCTGAATTTGTATTCAGGTTATTTATTATCTTCTCCAGGTAAATTCCACCTGATTTTATCTCATTTCATAATTTTTCTGCTCATAAAACTCACTGTAGTAAAAATATACCAGTTGGTCCCTACAGCTACAGATGATGGCTATTCTGTTTTTAGGACCAGGGCTTACAGTACAGAGTGGGGTCATGTATCTGTTTGAGAACAAACCTCTGCTTTTGAGATGAAAATTTAATGTTAGGTCTTAAAGAATTAATTTAAATTTCTACAGTATTATATGATAAAATGTTATTGAGAAGAATCACTTAGTGTTGGTTCAAAATAAAAATGTGCAAATGCTCAGTATTTACTCTAGAGGAACACGTGCACATGTATACATGAAAACATGTATAAGAATGATCACTTAAGCACTGTTTGGTAGTGTCTAAAGTGGAAATAAATATACACCGATAGGAAAATAACTAAACTGCTTTATAGTATAAACAATATTCATGGTTTGAAGGAATGATGATAGGGACTAACATGGAGAAATCATTCAGACAAACTATTTAATACAAACGAATTATGGAATAATGGTATGGTATGACATCATTTAGGAAAAAACATATATACATACTATAATATATATTTATAACATAGAGAAAGATCTGGAAGTATACATACGAAATTCAAATAGTTACCTCTAAGAAAATGAGGGGAGAAGTGACATGACGAAGGCATAAAACAAACTTAAATCTTAACTGTAATATCATATTTTTTAAAGAGGAATGTATTCACACATTAAATAGTTAAAATCACCTTTTAAAAATGGAAATCAAGATTAATTTTTGTGTAATTTAATATTGGCGCTTCAGACACATTAGAATGGGGTCCTCCAACATTTTGAGAAGAGACCACGGCCTTTCCTTCAAATCATGAGATCTGTGCAGATGTTTGAAGGTAAAGCACTTCACTAGGCCGATGGCAGTGAGGTAAAAGGAAAGCAGAGCTTTTGAATACACTCTACTCGCTGACGAAAATCCTGGACACGCACAAAGAAGATGTAGTGACAGAAGTGAGCCTGGTGGCTGCAATGGCATGGCAGTCTACTACATTTTCTAATTCAAGGCGAATACCGATTATTCAATAGTCTGCATTAAGTCCTTAATTGCTTCCATTAATTGTAATCATCTTCACAGAGCAATTTATTTGCATCTCATATTGCTAAATAATTATTTTGCTTTACCCAAAATAATTCTGAATTAAAAGAAATTTGGTAAACTTATGATTAATACAGTATTGTTATATATAAGCAATATATCCAAAATAAAATTCACACACTAATTTCATCTTTCCTGTATTTTTATAATTGATATGTCAAACATGACAAGTTTAAACTTTAATTCTTTTTCTCTCTTGACTAGATAGTGAAGGAGGTCAGAATATGCTACCCCAAAACATGCCACATTTGCAAAAGGATTATTTTGAACTTTAGGCAATTAAAAAACATCAAACATAGAAGTTCTCTGTCTTCCCCTTTTCTGCCTAAAAGTAGAGCATAATTTCCTTTAAGAAAGGAAATTTACATTTGAAAAGGAAATTTCCATATGTAAAAGTATATTCCTCTCCCATATCAGGAAGAGGAGACCCCAACTTCACAGACAGCTCTCATCATCAGAGATGACTTGAGTCTGTATAACAAGCCTTACTAAAAAAATCCTCATTTACATTTCCTTCCTACAACTCACCACCCTCCCCCAGCCCAAAACTGCTGTTCCTTTTCCCTTTCCCTTTCCCTTTCCTTTCCTTTCCTTTGTCTATTCTCTTCTTCAACTTTATTATCTTTCATTAAAATGGTATATAAGGCTTAAGTCTGACTGCCTCCTTGGGGTTTTTACTTCTATTATGTGACTTCCCTCCCTCCTCCCCATGTGCATATGAAATAAACCTTATCTCCTGTTAATCTGCCTTTGGTCAGTTTAATTCCAAGACTTCAGCTATTAAATCTAAGAAGGCAGAGAAGTTTTTCTTCCACCACAATAGCATTTAGATGTTTTCTTCTAAGATATTATTACTTAAGCAGTGATTTGGAATAGTCTTAAAACTCACAGACAATAAAACATTATTCAGATAATCAAATTAAAGAGCTACTCCGTAATATAAAAATGATCACTAATGATCCCAAATTAGTTTACCTGCAAATACATTAAACTAGGATTTTAAATGTTACATGCAATAGTAAAGATAATGCATGCTTACAGACATTTATATGCTTGTTTCTAAGTTTTATAAATTCAGAATAATAGTCAAAGGCCTTTTTACAGACTAAAACTGGTTGAAGTCAATGTGACTAAGTAACACATGTCTTAAAATGAGTACTTGTGTTGAACTATATGCTTTCCTTTCTCCAATTTTCTGTATTTAGTAGGTAACATTTTTTCATGATACCATATCATGGGAGGGAAATGAGGAGAACAAAAAAGATGTCTAACTAAAAATAAAAGCGCTTATAAAATGTTTTATAACATGGATTGCATAAATCTTTATGCCATTCCACTATAAAAAGAAAATTTTAAGTTAATCCATTATTAAATATGACATAAAGTGTATAATATAACATAGGAATTCAATAAATAACTGAATAGCAGATAGGTCATTTTTATTAGGTTGGTGCAAAAGTAACTGCAGTTTTTAGCATTCCTGAAATTTGCCATTCGATATTGGAATACATTCTTAAATAAATGTGGTTGTGTTATACATCATTTTAATGCACATTTCTCACTTTATTTTTTTTTTTGCTAATGACTTACTACTTGCTGTTTATTTCATATTTATTTTAGACTGTGAAAATGATGCTCGACAAAAAGCAAATTCGAGCAATTTTCTTATTCGAGTTCAAAATGGATAGTAAAGCAGCGGAGACAACCTGCAACATCAACAACGCATTTGGCCCAGGAACTGCTAATGAACGTACAGTGCAGTGGTGGTTCAAGAAGTTTTGCAAAGGAGATGAGAGCCTTGAAGATGAGGAGGACAATGGCCAGCCATTGTAAGTTGACAACGACCAACTGAGAGCAATCATTGAAACTGATCCTCTTCCAATTACATGAGAAGTTGCTGAAGACCTCAACTTCCACCATTGTACGATTATTTGGCATTTGAAGCAAACTGGAAAGGTGAAAAATCTTGATACGTGGGTGCCTCATGAGCTGACTGAAAATCAAAAAAATTGTTGTCTTGAAGTGTCTTCACTTCTTGCATGCAACAACAACAAGAACCCATTTCTCAATCAGATTGTGACGTGCAAAAGCAAAGTGGATTTTATACAACTGGCAGCAACCAGTTCAGTGATTGGACCAAGAAGTTCCAAAGCACTTCCCAAAGTCAAACTTGCACCAAAAAAAGGTCATGGTCACTGTTTGGTGGTCTGCTGCCAGTCTGATCCACCACAGCTTTCTAAATCCCAGCAAAACCAGCACATCTGAGAAGTATGCTCAGCAAATCAATGAGAAGCACTGAAAACTGCAAAGCCTGCAGCCAGCGTTGGTCAACAGAAAGGGCCTAGTTCTTCTCCATGACAACGCCTGATCACAGGTCGCACAACCAACCATTCAAAAGTTGAACGAATTGGGCTACAAAGTTTTGCCTCATCCACCATATTCACCTGACCTCTTGACAACTGCCTACCACTTCTTCAAACACCTCGACAACTTTTTGCAGGGAAAACGCTTTCACAACCAGCAGGATGAAGAAAACGCTTTACAAGAGTTCGTGGAATCCCGAAGCACAGATTTTTATACTACAGGAATAAACCAACTTATTTCTCGTTGGCAAAACTCTGTTGATTGTAATGGTTCCTATTTTGATTAATAAAGATGTGTTAGAGCCTAGTTATAATGATTTAAAATTTGTGGTCCTAAACCGCAATTACTTTTGCACCAACCTAATATTTAAAATATAAATGAAATTCATTAAATTAACATTTACTGTACAGTTTTATAAACAATAAACTATTTTCTTCACACATAAAGTATTTTAATCAAATTCACCAAACCATACTCTTTCACTTTAAAGTCTGATTTCTTATATCAGAAAAGAAGAGGAGCTTGTTTAATACAAGTATTTTGTTCTCCACAGGAAATCTGAAAACAGCAGAAATAAATAATAAAAGTATTATAAATGTGAATTCCTTTTTCTCCTCTCCTGCAATTTCATAGGTTCAGCCTTCTAATTTCTTTCAATAAAGAAACTCCGTTCCAAGGCTATGGGTCAAAATAGTTATCAAAAAAAAAACAAAAAACAAAAAAAACCCCAACCAACCAACCAACCAAAAAAAGACTATTCTACATTTAAAGAGCAAGTACTTCTGGGAGTAATGCCATTAGAACATTTATAAAATTTCCAAAATGTCTAATGTTGCTCTTGCCTACAGTGGTAGTGACCTGATCAGAAGCTACAGGAAATCATTATCTACTTTATTCGTTCACGCTGTGAAAAATGATACATACAGACAGACAAGTTAGCACTTTAAACCTAGTCTGGTAGTCAATATGACACTTAAAAGTTGGCATGTTACATACATGAAATTGTAAGAAATAATATGATTACCTTGGCTAAATATCACTATTTTTTCGTGTAACAGTCTAGAGAATATGTTTATAAAGACTATACACAAAAAAATAAATACTTTTCAAAATGGCTCAGTTGTCTGCAGAAGTGGAGGGAGGAAAAGAAGAAAAATACATATTTGATATCTGCTTCCTACAGTGGTAGATTCTGAATTACAGGCTAGTGAGTTCATTCAACTCGAGCTTTAGATTGACTTTAATATCCCACACTAAAGTAAGGAAGAAGGAAGGAGAAGGGAGAAGCAGAAACTGCTGCCACTGCCTCATGACTTAGGAAAACAGTCACATTAATTTTATGCATAAACTACTAGCATATTTTAAATCAAATTTAGAAACTGAATGGCAAATCTTACAAGACTCTCATAAATTATTTATCAGCATATTATGGTAAATAAATTTATGTTTAAGTGAAAAAAAATCAAAGTATGAGCTCTGACTGTTATTAAAAGACAATTTACCAAAAAATAAATAAGATCATGACTCTTATACAGATAA
This sequence comes from Avahi laniger, assembly GCA_963575035.1. NCBI lineage: Eukaryota > Metazoa > Chordata > Mammalia > Primates > Indriidae > Avahi > Avahi laniger. The sequence goes on along the minus strand of CAUYSK010029529.1, from coordinate 28,116 downwards.
AAATATAAATACATGTTAAAGATTTTATTCTAATCATTAATCAATGAGGGGATCAGGCAGATGTTATAAGCAGTTCAAAAAATAATCTGAAGAACAGATTACATTTATAAATCAGGAATTTTTTTTCTTTTTTTTTGAGACAAAGTCTTGCTCTGTTGCCCGGGCTAGAGTGCTGTGGCGTCAGCCTAGCTCACAGCAACCTCAGACTTCTGGGCTCAAGCGATCTTCCTGCCTAACCCCCATCAAGTAGCTGTGACTACAGGCATGCACTATCGCACCTGGCTAATTTTTTTTATATATATATGTATTTTTTTTTTTTAGTTGTCCAGATCATTTCTGTTTATTCTTTAGTAGAGATGGGGTCTCGCTCTTGCTCAGGCTGGTCTCGAACTCCTGACCTTGAGTGATCCCACCTGCCTCGGCCTCCCAGAGTGCTAGGATTACAGGTGTGAGCCACCGCAGCTGGCCATAAATCAGGAATTTTGAAATGGAAGTACAAATAGAGGCAAAACTAGTTTTTCCACAGATGATGTGCATGGGTAAGGGATATAACTGAACCTCTACAGGACAGGACAAAATCTGCATGTCTACAGATGTGTTATTACCAGTTATCTACCAGTTACAGGGCTATAAAACAGGTCAAAGACAACGAAAGACTAGAAGCAGACAACTAGGAAGGTGAGCCACATGCAGACCGTGCACCGTCTTCCACTGAAGCATACATTTTCACTGCATTTTCTAAATTATTTGTTTTTCCCATTACAGTTTACACCATAGGAAATATCAATATGGATAACAGCTTCACTTCAACAAGCCAATAAAGATTAAACTTACAAAAACTTCAAGAAAAAACCGAGTGCCAGTAAATGGAGAAACACTTATCAAAGACCCACATAGAGCTGGGGGTGACTTGTAGGGAAAAGATGAGGAAAATGAGAATCAGAAATGTTATGCAACTTATACAGATTGTTTAACTTTTAATCCTCTGTTAATAGTAAGATAAACTTTCCTACTCAATTCTACAGCATTCTAGTTAGCTGTAAGTACTAGGACTGTAGCTTGCTTTCCATTGTTTTACACATTTCCAAGAAAATCATTACAGTGCAGCATGCCAAATAAGTTAGCTCTCTACCTACTGTCAAATTTTACTAATTCAATAAAGAATATTTACAGTTTTTTTAACACTGTATAAATACGATCTAATAATATGCTGAAAACCAGTTAATCAGCTTCTTGAGATTAGTTTTCTAGTTGTTTTGATTTTTAATCAGTAGAGCACATAGAAAACGGATAATACGTAAATTCTGTAAAACAAACTTCTTTGTATTCACCATTTTCCCAATTCAGATTCAAGGAACCTCTAGGAAGTAGTAGTTAAGAGGAAAAAACTATCAATTTGTTTATTTAATAGTTAACTGGTAAAGGGGTTCTTTTTGAAATTGTAGTTGTGATCTCCAGTTTTACAAATGTGTCTCTACATCAAGGTATTGCAGATTTTGACCCCAATGCCTACCTTACTACTCAATTGTTTGTAAATTACTGATGATTTTTTTTCTCTAATTTGGTCTTGAGGTCTCTCTATGAAGAGTGGCTATAAATTCTAGTCCTGTCCTAATGGGACTCCAGGGGAGGTGGTTGTGGATGTTTATAGTATGTCTTTCATGGGATACTTTTTTATTCTGGTGGACAACCTAAGTGTCTAACACATGACCAGGTGTCCCTCTCAGAGGAAGCTTGTTTATACTGCAGACACCCTTGTAGCTCATGTGATCTGTGTCCAGTTCATTCTCCTACCAAGACAGTCACTCTCTGCGAGAGCCCTGACCAGGAGAAGAGTTAGGCTTGGACACGTCAGTCAGTCGAGACACGGGGAAGGCAGCATAACAAAACACATGAAGTAACATAAGCAGTGTATTACTTTCAGAACCAAAGAGAAGAGGACGGCACACCTCAAAGTGACAATGGGAGGGGGGAAACCTCCTGAGACAAACACTCTCAACCAGCAAGTAGGGGTCAAGGGAGAAAGAGGGATGGACCTATTGGCCAAAGCCTTCATTAGGGTCCCAGGAGGTTACTCTAGCAGGTTTCCCCTAGGGAGTTCTAATTGGCGGGTTTATAGCAAGCAGGCATGAGCACCATGGAGCCATGCTGTGAACTGAGAGGTGTTCACTGTTTCTGGGCAGTCCACGCAGGGCATGGGGCTCAGGGGTGAGTCGAGTAGGTTGTACCTAGCCGACCCATACTGAAGTGGTCATCAAGAGGGGCTGCACAAGGCAGAGAGCTGGAAACTGTCCAGGGTGACTAAGCTCTGTTTATAGTATAACAAAGTCCAACCTGTATTCTAAATGGATGTTGAGGCAACGTACAATTACAGGAATTTGCTACAACCGAATTTTAGATAGGTGCAGAAGATGGCACTAAAAGGCCATTTGAAAAATAAAATATGGTGAAAATAGGCTTTTGAGTGACAGGATGATTTTAAAATAGAGTTGGTTTTAATAATTCAGAACCACCACTCAACATTCATAAAACAATGCTTTCCGTCTACAAAACATATTATAAGTCCTAAATAACAGATCGTCACTACATGTAAGATATACGAGCATGGTAATCTTTACTTTTATGGAACCAAAAGTTGAGCTATAGGTTGTGTCAGCACATAGCAGCAATCAGCAGTAAAAGCACAATTTCAATTAGAGTGCTTTCCTCCCACTCCTGTAGCAAACTCTAATGCTCCCACCTAGCTGAATGTGTCCTCTAAAACAGAGTAATTATAAAGCTAGCACTTTGTACCTCCCATTCATTCACTTAACAAGTCTTTATTAAGCACCTACTATATGTCAAGCACTGTTCAAGGTACCTAGAAATACTGGTAAACAAAACAGACCAAGCTCCCTACCCTCATGGAACTTACATTCTAGGAGGAGAAAACAGCAATAAATAAATATAATAAATAAGTAAACTATATAGTATGTTACAAAATGCAAAGTGTTATGAAGACAAAGTAGAACAGGAAAGCACTGGGAATGTTGGGGAGAGGCAGATAAAGTAAGTTTGTTTGTTTATGTATTTATTTATTTTTAGAGACAAGGTCTCACACTCTGTCACCCAGGCTGAAGTGCAGTGGTATGATCATAGTTCACTGCAGCCTCAAATTTCTGGGCTCAAGCGATCCTCCTGCCTCCTGAGTAGCTGGGACTACAGCATGGACCACCATACCCAACTAATTTTTTAAAACTATTTTTTGTAGAAACAGGATCTCATTATGTTGTCCAGTCTGGTCTTGAACTCCTGGGCTCAAGTAATCCTCCTGCCTCGGCCTCCCAAAGTACTGGGATTACAGGTGTGAGTCGCTGTGCCCTGCTCTGTATAATTTTAAATAAGGTGGTCACGATGGGCCTCATGGAGGAGGGAAAGTTTGAAGGATATGAACGAATGAGCCACGTGTATATAAGAAAGAGGAACTTTCCAGGAAGAAGAGTCAGCTAGAGGGCTTGAGAAAGGAGCATACCCACCAAGGGACTGCTGCATGGCAGGGTAGAATGATTTACTATGACAAACTGACTTAAATATATAATAATTAAACACAATAAAAGTGTATTTCTTGTTTAAATAACAGTCTTGCATAGGTATTCAGGTTGGCAAGATAACTGTCCTATACCCAGACACCTTCCATCTTACAGCCCTACCACCTCCTTGTGGAGATCTTGTTTTTATTTGAATCTGAGCAGAAGGGGAAATAATATGGAGGAATTTAAGTTGGTAGAAAGTTTTAATGGGTCTAGTATTAAAGTTAACTTCTGTTCCACTACAAAAATTGTCACACAGACATAAGTATCTAAAAGAAGCTGGAAAAATTTAGTCTAGCCAGGTTTCCAAAGAAAGGAACAATGGATTTTTGTGGGTATCTCACGGTTTCCACATTCCAGCCCTGAATGGTGACAGTAAGAGATGGTAAGATTCTGGACATATTCTAAAGATAGATGCAATATGATTTCTTGATAGATAATTTGCGTTTGAAAAAAAGAAAAATAATGTATAATTTTTGATCTAGGCAAGTGGAAGTAAGGAAATAGCATCAACTGAGATCTGGAAGGCTGTAGTAACAGCAGGTTTGGGGAGGAAGGTGAAGGTCAGTTCTGTGTGCTATTTACATTTGAGATCTCTATTAGACATCTGATGGAGAATGTAGAGTAGGTGATATTATATATAGTCTGGAACTTGAGAGAGAGGATGGACTGGAAATATAAGTTATGTTAAAATCTGAAACCGCGCCGCGCTCAGTGGCTCACATCTGTAATCCTAGCACTCTGTGAGGCCGAGGCGGGTGGATCGCTCAAGGTCAGGAGTTCGAGACCAGCCTGAGCAAGAGCGAGACCCTGTCTCTACTGAAAAATAGAGAGAAATGATCTGGACAACTAAAAATATATATATATATAAAAAAAATTAGCCGGGCATGGTGGCGAATGCCTGTAGTCCCAGCTACTCGGGAGGCTGAGGCAGGAGGATCGCTTGAGCCCAGGGGTTTGAGGTTGCTGTGAACTAGGCTGATGCCACGGCACTCACTCTAGTCTGGGCAACAAAGCGAGACTCTGTATAAAAAAAAAAAAAAAAACAAAACAAAACCTGAAACTGGTAAAATCATAAGGGAGTAAATGTAGGTAGAGAAGAAATGAGAATTGAGGACTGTGCCCTGGAGCAACCCAAAATCAAGAGATCAGGTTGAAGAGGAACCACAGGAGGACACTGTGAAGGCAGGAGGAAAACCCAAGAAAGTGGTATTCTGGAAACAAAGTGAGAAAAGGGTACCACGGAAGAGAAAGTCATCACCTGTGTCAGATGCTGCTGCCGGGATGAGCAAGAGAAAACCAACTACTAGATTTGTACGTGGAAGTCACTGGTGACCTGGTCAAAGTAGTTCCTTTGGAGTGGCAGTGGGTAAAAGTCTGGTTGGAGATACCAGGCACAGACAACATTTTCGAATGTTTTCTATAAAGAGGAGCAAAGAAATTGGGCAGGATGGATAGAGAATGCAGAGTCAAGAGAATTTTTTAAGATGGGAGAAATATGTTGGTGGGACTGTAAATCAGTACAACCTCTAGGAAAAACAGTCTGGAGATTTGTGAAAGAACTAAAAAGACCTACCATTTGATCCAGCAATCCCACTGCTGGGTACGTACCCCGAGGAAAAGAAGTCATTATATCAAAAAGACACCTACACCTGAATGTTTATTGCAGCACAACTGACAAATGCAAAGCTATAGAATCAAACTAAGTGCCATCAACTAATGAGGGAGTGGATAAAGAAAATGTGTGTTTGTGTGTGAGAGTGTGTGTGTGTAAGGGTCTTATAGGCCCTTTTCACTTATCATTAGGATTATTGCAATCTCCTTCTAAACCAGTTGTTGTCGTGGTTGTTGTTTGTCTCTAAAGTGTCCATCCTTCTCCCTGGTCCATCTTCCACACTGCGGCCAGATGTTCTTTCTAAGCCTAACTGGATGATGTCTTTCTCCTGCTTAAAATACTTCCACTTGTATAGCTATCAGGATAAAATCCAAACTCTAAGCTTAGGACACAGAACTTTTTCGTTACTGATGCCTACTTAGCACTCTGGTGTCATCTTTTACCACTTTCCCACAAGTACTCTGCCCTTGGCCACAGGAATTACGTACGTATGTATCAAGGTAATTACTACCAACTCTGCTCTAATGGTTGATCTACTGCTCCACTTCCCACCTAGACTACAGGCTCCTTCAACAGAGGGATTTTGCTTTATTTGACTTGAATCCCGAGCATGCCCCTCAGAGAATGCTGGCTGAATGCATAAATACATACATGTCACAGAAGGAATCAGAGTATCTCTAAGAAAAATAGATATTAATGCACACAGTTTTGTAAGCCATATTATAAGAGCATTGTGTTGAAAAATAAATTACACAAAGATATGTCATTCATTCATGCACTCATTTCACTCTACAAGCATTTAACTATGCATATTACACATCACTCAGCAGACCTAGCTGCTGAGTATAATCTACATGGGGGAGCAGGTGAATAAAGAAATGATTACCATCAACTTCCTACTTCTATAACTAGGCCTGAAAAAAAAACATTTTTAAAACATGTGATACCAAAATACACGCTCAATATACATCAATATACATCTAGTACTGAGATGAGAATTAGAATACAATGTAAAATGTGTAATTTTCTCTACATTTCTCATTACACTAACAGCACTAACTTGTGTTTCGGTGCATTTTTTCTGGCCTCAGTCTACCTTACTCATTTAGTTTAGAAAAAGACAACTCCATTATTACAATAACAAGAACCTATACTCAAAAACATTACACAGCTCCCTGTAACAGTAACTTTAAAAATGTGTCACAGAGACTAGGGATTTGGTTTTATGCATTTAAAACTCATCACTATATGTCCACTGTTTGGATGGTAGGGCAAAAAAAAAAAAAATGCCTATTTGAGGTTCCATGTTTAAGGATGGTAAAGTACCAAATTTGTTTGGTTTATATCAGTGTCAGTCAACAAAAAATATGGAACTCATTTGATATCTCTATCTAAATTAGATAGAGGGAGAGATTTTATATTTGTATTATAATTGTATTTTATAATGTATTTATATACATTGTAATATATGTATTATAAAATCATATATTTATATATACATGTCTATAATGACAGCTGTATGCACAAAAATATGTAGCATTACTTTATGGGTAATAGTGGATTACCAAGAATAATTCTGACTATATAAGACTTTCACTTTATGTAACTTCAGAATTAACTCTCCCAGAAGATATAACCATATCATGTAACAGTATTATTAAGAATCACTTTCAAGCTTTTAAGTATTAGCTTAGTTTCTAAAGCATGCCTAAAATAATTAGCTGTGACCTGGACATCTTATCCCTATAAAAAGGATTATTCATATCTGAATTTCAAAATTTGTCTTAGCAATAGCCTTTAATCAAAAATCTTTTATGTTTTAGCATTCATAAAAGCAATTGGTTCTTTTGGAATGTGTCACTATATCTCTAAATAATATGAATATATTGTATTTCTTGATTTTTTTTTAATTGTAGTCATTACATATAGATTTTATCCCTGAGGGGGGCAGTGCAGGGAAGCAATTGGCCTGACTTTCTGGAATTAGAAAAAAGAATTAGTTACAATTTGATTTTCTGTGAAATTATTTCTTACTGTTAGATAATTTGTGTCAGAGTTCAACTCCTAATAATTTATGATCGTTTTAATAGTTGATAATTCAGGTTTTAAAATAAGGTGTTATACATCTTGGTCTCAAGGACGCCAACAGAAACTCAGCTAAGAGCAAGACATTGAGTTCATCACCAGAATTAAGGGTAGATCACAAGAGAAAGGTCACTTGCATGGCTAGTCACTAAATATATGTTCCCTTTGGGCCTGGCATAATTCCTCAGTCCCTGAATTTACAATCTGTGATACGACGCCATGATTAGAAGGAAAAGGAATGGAAATGTGCAAATGCAAACAAATAGGGTCAGTTCTCCCTGTCCTATGACTAGAATGGAAATTTCTGTAGTAGGGAAAGACAAAGTCACTGGATCCATTTTTAAAATTATAATTAGCACCAATAGGTAATTAATAACTACTACTTAAAAGAACTATTAACTTATCAATTGTATTAATTTTTTTCTTTTTCTCTTCACATTTCAGTGAAGAAAAAACATACAGCAGCTCCAATCCAATTCCTCAGTTAAATATTTGAGGTTAATATCGCTTGGTACTTCAGTTACTCTCTATCCTTAGTGTTCACCATTTCAATAAGTTTCAGTTCTTCCAAACCAAACACTTACCATTTAATCAAGACTAACACTGAACTCTTCCTCCAAGTATTTTTAGGTTAGTTCCATCCCACTCTACTTAATCCTTTACTTTCATTTCAAATGAATATCCAAGCTATTTAATTGTTACATAGAAATTTAACTTAATAGAACAAGCAAACCATGAGCACGGATGGCTTATAAATAAATTCAATGCCTCTATTTATAAATCTAATCATTATAATAATATTGAGTATGAACATCATTTCCATAAAAGAAGACCATTTATCCCTATTTAGTAATTGCCCTTTAATTATCACCTGGGGAAAACAGGAAGACTTGAGTAACATAAAAATTGGTAAAATATAGAAACAAGTTATCACCACTAATATCCAAAATAAAGATACATATCTATTTTATGCACACATATTTAACCTTTATTAAACAGTCAAAAATAAGTAACTATAGAGTATAAGTTTTGAACATGTGAGAATAGCCACAACATACAAGGAGAACCACACCACAGTAAATTCTTTTGCACATTGAATAGCACTCCTTGCCACCAATTTGCCATTAGAACATGATTACTAATTTTTTGTGAAAGAATACTTAACCAGAGTGAAAATGATGGATTGCTCAATTTAAGAAAGAATATATCAATTGCACAATTTGCTTTCCTGGTCTCCCAATGCTTACAGGCCTGCCTTTAACCAACAGAACAGAATATGAATGATCTGTTTCCTCAGGGGATGACAGCATTCAGTAATCACATAGCAAAAGTAAATCAAAAGGAACTATTTTTAGAGACTCTGTCATCCACTCCTTCAGTATTCTGTGTTGTGTCTTTGCATCAAGGTGGATTACAAAAGGCTATAACACTAGACCACATCAGCTTAGCCCTTTAAAAATTAGCTTTACTGATTTGTTGTTTAATGTTATGCCAAATGAATTTTTTAAAAAGACTTTAATTCAGGAAAAAACCTGGATCATATCAGCCTTTCTCTTCCTTAAGAGTTATACGTTATTACTGTGAAACACTTCACACAATTACACTGATTTTCAAGCAGCACTGCAATCAACTGGCATTTTGTTTTTATTCCCTCAACGTTTTTCACTCCTTTAATTACGTCTTCATTTGTGTGGTCTCAAATTCTTTTGAGAAAGGCATGGCATAGCTATTTCTAAATAAAGATAACTGTTTTACTAATAAATACGTCAGGATTTTCCACAGAACTACTGCCAATATATCTTACTTTGAGTTGAAAGTTTAAAAAGTTATATCTGGACAGAACATGGAAGAAAATGGAAAATTTTATTAAACAGCATTTTAAAAATTGCCACTACATGTAAATTATTTAACCATCCTTGATCATGGCATAGTAGCAATAACATGTAAGCAAGTACTACATAACTCATTCTATGCTTACACACATGCAGACTGGACTTCTACATATATTTAAACTGCAACTGGACATTCCAAAGATAATCTCATGAAATTCCTAATTTTGTAAACTGGTTCTCTTTGTAAATAACTATATACTTTCAAAGCTATAGTGTTTTTTAAACCAGATGTCATAATGACAAAATCCATTTCAACATTTTTTAATCAGTGGAGAAGCAATTCTTTCAAATAATATATTATCTAAGAAAGTTACTGTGATTCCATATTATCTATGAATAATATATAGTCCATACTCAAATTTCTCCAACTGTACCCAAAATTTATAGCTTTAAAATGTATATGTAATTTCAGAACACAATCAAGGTGCACACGATGGATATGATCACCATCTCTCTTTAGTCTTCTCTAATTTTGTATGGTCCCGCTACTGTTTTTGTCTATCGTGACAATGACATTATTTATAAACCTAGGGCAGATGCCTTATAGAATGTACACATTCTGGGTTTGTCTGACTCGTATTCTATAATTAGATTATAAATATTTTCAGCAGAAATAGTATACAGGTGATATTTTATGGGCTACTGTGTCACTTCAGGAGGCACATGTCAGTTTGTCCCATTACAGGTAATACTAAATTTGATCACTTGGTTAAGGGTGTAACTGCCAGCTCTCTCCATCAGAAAGGTGTATTTTTCTCTTTGCAATAAAGAAATCATTGGTAGGATGATACCATGACACCATGAAAATATCCTGTTCACCTACGGCCTTTCATGCAATGGTTCTAACATCCAATGAGGATCCTTGCCTAAGTCAATTGTAAGTGCAAATTAGTGATTTTATAATTTTACCATTCTTTCTACATTTTAACTGCCACTCTTCCGTAAAGAACAACTGTACACGTCTCCCTTTTATCTTTTTGTATTGGAGTGTATTTTTTGTTTTAAAGTATCATTATGCATTTATTAATTCTCTTTTATCCAATGTGTTATAATCTGTTACTATTTTATTTTTTGATGTTCAAATTGTCCCAAATTTTGCCTGTGGGAACCCTTCAAGTGGGCTCCCGTGTCTTTTTGATGTGTTCCTGTAAGTTCTTGAGCATTTTCTTGCTTTCTGACACAACAAGATGTTCCAGGACCTCTCTGCCCCACATTTTGAAATCAGGAATTTCTCTAAGAAGCACTAGCTCCTTTTAGTAGGAAACAGTGTTTGGAAAACAAAATCTACACATGGGGTATACTCATTCTTAGTGGTGCACTATTGCTGCTAAGCCCATGGACTGAGATAGAAAAAATCATTTTTCAACATCTATGAATTTACATTAACACCTCCAATTCAAAATTAATACCAAAGTATACTTTCCAATTTTGTCCCATTCTTTATTTGTATTTCCTAAGATCCCTGGTTCCCCCCGATCCAATATAATTCCTCATTTGCTCTACCCTACACTATAAACAAAATGATGTCAGGATTACTATACAAGTACTGCTACCAACAACAAATCTACTTAAGTACAGTTAAAGATACTTTTGCATTTTTTTGTCCCTAGAATACATCCTTCTAAATCTGTACGGTCAGACTAATAAGTTTAAAAGCTACACTTAGGCCAAAGAGTACATAAAAAAAAGCTCAACATCACTAATCATCAGGGAAACGCAAATCAAAATCACAATGAAGTATCATTTCACCCTAGTTAGAATGGCTATTATCAAAAGACAAAAAAATAACAAATGCTGGCAAGGATGCAGAGAAAAGGAAACTCTTATACACTGTTGGTGGGAATGTAAATTAGTACAGCCATTATGGAAAATAGTATCTAAAAATAGAACTACCATATGATCTAGCAATCCCACTACTGGGGATATAGCAAAAGGAAATCAGCATATTGAAGAGATGTCTGCACTCCCATATTTACTGCAGCATTACTGACAATAGCCAAGATACGGAATCAACCTAAGTGTCCATCAACAGATAAATGGATAAAGAAAATGTAGGATATATACACAGTAGAATACCATTCAGCCATTAAAAAAGAATGAAATCCTGTCATTTGTGGCAACATGGATGAGTCTGGAAGACATTATGTTAAGTGAAATAAGCCAGGCACAGAAAGATGAATATTGCATGTTCTCATTCATATGTGGAAGCTAAAAAAAATTGATCTCATAGAAGTAGAGAGTAGAACAGTAGTAACCAGAGGTTAGGAAGGGTAGTGGGAAGGGGAGCACAGAGAGAGGTTGGTTAACAGATACAAAATTATTCTAGATATAAGAAATAATTCATAGTGCTCTATAACACTATGGGGTTACTAAAGTTAACAATAATTTATCGTGTATTTTCAAAAAGCTAGAAGACAGGATTTTGAATGTTCCCAACTAAAAGAAATGATAAATGTTTGAGGTAATGGATATGCTAATTACTCTCATTTGATCATTACATTGTATCCATGTATCAAAATATCACTGCTCTGTACTCTATAAATATGTATAATTATTATGTGTCAATTTTTTTTAAAGCTACTTAAGTTAATTTTTTGGTGATTATGCTATGAATGTGTCAGGTTCATTTGTTTCTATTTATATTCAATTTTAGGGTTTGTTTTTATATCATTTTTTAATTTTGCTGTTTTAATATGTGAAAAACTTAAATAGTTCAAAAATCACAACTATATAAAAACATTTCTCAGAGAAGTCTCACTCCCATCCCTATCCCCTCCACAGTGCTCCTCACCCACTCCTTATGCTAATTATCTCGCTGGTCTCTGGTTTAATCCTTCCTACGTTTCTCTTTTGCAAAAATAAACTATTCAAAAAATTTTTTCCATTCCTATGAAAAAGGGATCTACTTACTACTTGTATATACATTTTATATCTGGAAATCTTTCCGTATCAGCTCACAGAAATCTTATTCTTTTTAGTATTATATTCTATTCGATCAGTCTCCTATGGACAGACATTTAGGTTTTTTTCAATATTCTGCTATTACTAAGTTATTCCATATTTGTATAGATAATTCAGCAGGGTAAATCCCTAGAATTTGAATTGGTAAGTCAAAGGATAGAAGTTAAGTATAGCTTTGTTAGATATTACAAAATTCTCATAGAGTTATACTATTTTACATTCCCATCAGCAATGTATAAGAGTGCCTATTTCCTCACAGGCTTGCCAACTAAGCATATTCTAAGCCTTTGAACATTTGCCAATCTGCAAAGTGATAATGGTCTCTGTATTTTCACTGGTATTTTCCCTATTATCAATGAATTTCAACATCTTTATATATATTGTCATGTCATATCTTTTTTTTGGTGAACTATACATGTCTTTTGTTCATTTTCTAAAATCATGATTTAAATCTTTCTTTCAATGGAAAAAATAATTCAATAATCCTACAATGATGCCTTCAAACTGTTTTAAAAAATAAAGAAAACATAAAAAAATGAAAACACAACATATGACCCAAAAAGAAAAACAACATATGAATTAACCAAAAAACTATACTGTAATATTCTACTGTGTTCTAAACACTCCATTAAAAAGTGGCAGTTACGACAAGTGAAAGAATGTTAAGAAAAACGCATTCAAGTGGCAATTTTACGATGCCAATTAGTGTAAATGGTTAATGCCACAAATAACCAAGCCACTGAGGAAGGTCAAAGTCTGGGAAATAGAAGATTGAGAAGCATTTTGTTGTAACAGTTTCACTGCACCTACCTCGCAAGTACAGGTAATTCTTCGAGGATGAGGGGCTTCCTGCTGCAGCTGATATACTGTGAGAGGTAGAAACAAAAGGTGTCAGTTTCCCTTATGTAGAACTTAAAAATATATTAGGAATAATAAACTGGCTGCTGTTTATGTTCAAGACAAAACTGGTATAATCTTATTTGTTATTAAATTTTGTTATGAACAAAACAAAGACAGTAAACTAAATTTAGTGAAAGCCCAGGAGCAAGCATGAACAGAAAAATCATACTCCAGACAAGTATCTTTTTACCTTATAACAAGTCAATGCTGGACATTTCTCTCTGTTCTCCATAATCTGGTCATTTATTTTCCCCATATTGCTGACGTAAACCAATAATGTTTATATATATTTTATTTTTCAGATAGGGTTTTCCTCTGTTGTCTGGGTTAAAGTACAGTGGCCTGATCACAGCTCACTGCAACTCCAAACTTGTGGGCTCAAGTGATCCTTCTGCCTCTAACTCCCAAGCAGCTGGGACTATTGGTGTATGCCATTATGCCCAGCTAAGTTTTGTATTTTTAGTGCAGATGGGGTCTCGCTATGTTGCTCAGGTTGGTCTCAAACTCCTGGCTTCAAGCAATCCTCCCACCTCGGCCTCTGAAAGTGCTAGGATTACAAGTGTGAGCCACTGCACCCAGTCTATATATATTTTAAAGCACATTATTAGGTGTCAAGCTTGATACTAAAGTCAGTATTTACAGGCTAGAAGTAACAGATACACTGCTTTTCTCCTCTATTTATATTGCAGACATCTATCTTCAAATATAACCTTCCCCTAAAAATGAAATTTCTGACCAAAGTTACCATCACTTATTCAACTAGGACAAATGCAGCCAAAAGGGAATTCGGATACTGAAATAACTTACCAAAAAAGTGAATAATTTTTAAGGCATCTGAAAAATCGATCAGTGAAAATGATACTGATACCATGACCTCCTTCTAGTCTCACTTCACGCTTTTTGATTTAAAATGAAAATAAATAAATAAATAGGGTTGTGGCTGTTAGAGAGAGTGTGTTTATGTATGTCTAAGTTTATCTCCTAAAGAGATTTTTTTCTGTTTCTACATACATAATCACATATAATTGAACTTAAGTTAGTACTGTAGTTAACTTGGACATTTTGTCAACATAACATCAACCTATCCAGGCATCTGGGACTGTCAGATAATGAATGACTCAGATTTCAACTGGTTATCATTATACAGACTCTCCCTCCGACCATATTTATTCATATATATCACAGGAACATATATACTATTAGACTACATACATACATAATTTAGGCTGTATATATATATGTATATACATATACTATACACACACACGCTGAGAACACACACATCACTAATCTGTATTTCTATTCAAAGGGGCTATAGCACTGGGGTTAAGAATTTGACCTCTTGGGACGGGTATATGCATACACAAAGAGTGCAATGCGCACCACCTGAAGGACGGACATATTTGAAACTCGGACTTGGGGGGGAGGAGGGGACAAGGGAAACATACGTAACCTAAACATCTGTACTCCCATAATATGCTGAAATAAAAAAAAAAAAAGAATTTGACCTCTTGAACCAAATCACCTGGGGTTTGAATACTGGGGCTCTGTCACCAGCACTGCATTCTGTGCCTTAGTATTCCGTATTTGTAAAACAGGGTAGTAACAGTTTCTATTTCATAGAATACTGTAAGGATTAAATAATTTACTATACATAAAAGACTTAGTCATTGGCACATAATGCTCAATAAAGATAACCTACTATTATATGTAGGTGATTGATATTAATATATAAAAATGTTTCATAATAATATTTGATTACCAGAACGTGCCTTGAGTTCATCACTAAGATATAACATCTTAGTGATATAACATCTTAGGATAATGCTATAATTTAAAAGCAACTGAGAAGATACCGCTTTAATGTTTAAAAATCAAAAAGCAAGGCACTTCCTCAGTAATGTTTGAAATTCTACTAATAGGAATGTGTCCCTTTGCCTTTTTTTCCTTGTTGCAAAAATCCCTAAGTAATACATTAAAATAGTTTTAGGTTGAGCACGGTGACCCATGCCTGTAATCCCAGCACTTTGGAAGGCTAAGGTGGGAGGATCACCTGAGCCTAGGAGTTCCAGACCAGCCTGGGCAACACAGAGACCTTATCTTTACAAAAAATTAAAACAACTAGCCAGGTGTGGTGGTGTGTGCCTGGGGTCCTAACTACTGGGAAAGCTGAGGCAGGAAGATCACTTGAGCCCGCCAGTTTGAGGTTACAGTTTGCTATGATCATGCCACTGCACTCCAGCCTGGGTGACAGTATAAGACCCTGTCTCTGGGGGAAAAAAAAGTAATTTTAGATACCCACATTTCATTGTAAGAGTTAGCTTATCAAAAATATTCCTGGGGGCTGGGTATGGTGGCTCACACCTGTAATCCTAGCACTCTGAGAGGCCAACGTGGGATGACTGCTTGAGCTCAGGAGTTGAAAACCAGCCTGAGCAAGAGCGAGACCTCATCTCTACTAAAAATAGAAAAATTAGCCAGGTGTCTTGGCACATGCCTGTAGTCCTAGCTACTGAGGATACTGAGGCAGGAGGATCACTTGAGCCCAGGAGTTTGAGGTTGCAGTGAGCTATGATGACGCTCATAGCTGTGAGCTCTAACCCGGGCAAGAGTGTAAGACTCTGTCTCAAAAATTGTCTGTGAATACAATTTTATAGCTTAAAGAGATGATGTGAAGGGAGTTAATTCTGAGACAGAGAAGGGAAGAGCACTGAAATCAAATTTGTCTGGCTCTAATAGGGGGCATACATGTGTATCACCCAAAGATACCTGTAAACTGTCATCCTCCTTAAAAGCAGCCAAAACATGATTTTAAGGAGGATTCTTCAGGCCTATTCTTCCATATTGGTAGCTATAACTATAAGGTGAAAATTCAGTTCACATTTCTACTTTGATCAGTAATTCTCAAAAGATTAGTTGTTTTCCTTTGTTTAGAAATGCTCTGGAAAGTACTGTCACCTTGAAAACACAATTTTGAGAACTGAATGATAGTCAAGAACGTCATTAAAAGTTAGTAGAGAAATGAAAATGTTGATTTTGATTCAAAGCACAAATACTGTAGTATCTGGTTATCAGTAAGCATTTACCTATTTAGTAAGCAACCATTAATATAAGCCAGTATGAAAAAAGGGTGAAAATATCATCATGTGAAAATTGATTCAGTTTCACCTTTTGTTTTCATCAGAGTTTCAGATGGTATACTGTTTTTTCTTTAACATTAAATCACGTAAGGATATTTACTTTTCAATTTATTTCAGTCCTAATAGCCTCAAAGGGTACAGTTCTGTTTCATAAAGAGGAGATTTTAGACAAATGCCTCCTGACTGGCTACCAATGGTTAGTCTATCTTTAAGACTTATTTTGAATAAATAATACATAAAGGGGAGGAGTCACTGGATATTTTATAACCAATATAACAATTTTGGATTCATGGAACACCTATCAAAATGATCATTAATAAATTATACACAGTGACCGGGCACAGTTAACTCATTGACTGTAATCCCAGCACTTTCGGAGGCCCAGGTGGGAGAATCACTTGAGGCCAGGAGTTTGAGATCAGCCTGGGCAACATAGTGAGACCTCATCTCTACAAAAAAACTTTTTAAAAAATTAGTCAGGCACGGTGGCACACATCTATAGCCCTAGCTACTAAGGAGGATGAAGTGAGAGGATTGCTTGAGCCTGGGAGGTTGAAGTTACAGTGAGTTACATAAGCGCGACGGCACTCCAGCCTGGGCAACAAAGTGAGATCCCATCTCAAAAAAAATAATAAAAAAATTATACAAGGTCTGTCCAGAAAGTATCCAGCCATGTAATATGAAAAATAGAGACATTTATTGAAGAAGATACAAGATACAAGAAACACTGTACATAGGACAACGATGCTTCAGTCCCCTTCAAAGCAGACACCTTGGGACCTCACACAGTTCTCCCAGTGTTTCTTAATCTAACCTATACACGTTCAACATTTTCAGGTGTTCTGCTTATTGCAGGCCTTCCAGAACATGGATCACTGCCAACAGATTCTCGACCATCTTTGAAGTGTCTGTGCCACACTTTTATTTGTGCTGCCCTCATTGCATCGTTCCCAAAAGCCTCCGGAATCATCCAAATGCTCAAGCTTAACACAAAATTTGATGTAGATTTGTTGCTCTACTTGCTCAATCATCTTGAATGCGACGGCCTCATAGTACACATGCTCACTCAACGGCGTTTAGTGCCCCACTGACTAGCACAGCGAAGTTGTTCATTGCTCACACGCACACATTCCAATCCATTCTCACTGGCTGCCAGGTCACATGGGTGTTGCACAAACCATTCTCGTTATATTAACAATGGCTGGATACACTTTCTGGACAGACCCTGTATACAGTAATAAGACCTAATTAATTCAGGTCCTTCTCTCTCAGTTTGAAATTTTTGATAATCTGAATTGGAACTCAGCTGAATTTAAATGGGCATGATCATTCAATGATTCACCAAAAATTAATAGCTAAATTCAGGATGAGAGGATATATGATTAAAGTTACTTAGCATATTTTCAATAACCTTAGGAAGTGTCAATGGTTTATATACTCATTAATGAAATTCTCAGTCCCTAGAGACAATACATTGTTAATCAAGTTCAGAAATCACAAATTAGTATCTTAAAGCCCAAACTGACTCACATGTGTTTTGTTTGCTGTCTTTTAAATTTGACTGTATTTTAACATTTAAAAATTAAGAGATTAATTTTTTTTTTTTTTTTTTTTGAGACAGAGTCTCACTCTGTTGCCCTGGCTAGAGTGCCATGGCATCAGCCTAGCTCACAGCAACCTCAAACTTCTGGGCTCAAGTGATCCTCCTGCCTCAGCCTCCCAAGTAGCTGGGACTACAGGCATGTGCCACCATGCCTGGCTAATTTTTTCTATATAGATTTTTAGTTGTCCAAGTAATTTCTTTCTATTTTTGGTAGAGACGGGGTCTCGCTCTTGCTCAGGCTGGTCTCGAACTCCTGAGCTCAGAACGATCCGCCCACCTCGGCCTCCCAGAGTGCTAGGATTACAGGCGTGAGCCACCTCGCCCGGCCAAGAGACTAAATTTTAACAAAAGCAAAAGAGAATTCCAGTTTCTCTTGAAAACTCAGAAGATCTGACAACACCAGGCACAGAATCTTACATGACAACAATAAAAGGGGACTAATTCTGAGCTCCTCTCCACAGACAGGTATTCACGACCTACTTTCTCACAGTCCCTACCTGGCTTGCTTGCCTCATTTATAACATGTAAGGCTCCTTGTTTAATTCAAACAATACATATCAAAATGCAATAAAATTGTATTTGTCTTAAAAGAGTCCACAACCTGGACTTTTCCCTAATTCTATTTCCCTACTAGTTTTTGTATCTGTAAGGTGTCAGAATTATGTTTTTACAAGATCAATTGAACGAGAAGTGGAAAGCAAACCAGAGGCATGGGTAAAATAGATTTCTTACAGAATCAAACTGTGAAAAGCTGTTCAGACTCCACCATGACATGTTTTTTGACAGGGAAAAAAACCCTAACTTGTAACAACTTTTGACATTAAATTGTCCCCTTTAAGTTTTATATTAATAGATCTAATACAGAATAAAAATAAACAATTAGGACTTCTTGAAGAGTTTCATTCTGCGTGTACCTTCTTACATAAATTAACATAACTGATTATTTTTAAAATCTCAATCCATTTTGATTTTATTACCATTTTGAAATTTTTTTAATAACTAAATTTACATTGTATCACAGAGAAGATGATGATGCATTATAGTTTGTTAGTCTCAAAGACTGTCAGTAGAATTTACTGTCAATTACTAACTTTAAACCAGATATATATATATTTTAAATATAATATATATATGTAGGTCTGGCCTAAGACTTAAAAATTCATCATGGCTCAAGTATTAATATAAAGGGTACTGGACAAAGCCTATACCTCAGTTATTTAAAATTCCAGTCTTCATTGATGAAATAAAGGTATAGCACGCTTGTCAGTCTTTAAAATTTTTCCTATGAAAAAAAGACTACTGAATGGATGAATTCCTCAAGGTACTATTAATAAATATCTTACTGGAGATTATTTATAGCTAGCTGTAAAAACTGTAAAATTGAGAATGGCAAAGACAAAACAAAAAGATTCAACCTAATCACAATTTTTTCTAAGTCAGAATTTTGACAAACACATTTAACAGTCTATATGATCGGGCTGGGCACAGTAGCTCACACTTGTAATCCTAGCACTCTGGGAGGTGAGGCAGGAGGATCACTTGAGCTCAGGAGTTCAAGACCAGCCTGAACGAGGGCAAGACCTTGTTTCTATTAAAAATAGAAAAAAAATTAGCTGGGTGTCATGGTGCATTCCTTAAGCCCTTAGCTACTTGAGAGGCTGAGGCAGGAGGATCGCTTGAGCACAGGAGTTTGAGGTACCAGTGAGCTATGAAGATGCCACCGCACTATACCTGGGGTGACAGAGCAAGACTCTGTCTCAAAGAATACCCAAAATAAACAAAATCTATATGATTATAATAAAAATTCATGATTAGAATACAATTTTTGTTTTCTCATTGGTTAACTTAGTCAAATGTTAGAAGATCAGTATCATGATTTTATAAGAAAATTTCATATGACCAAAACAGAAAAAGGACCTTTCCAGTTGGCTTTAACACAGTTTAATTACAAAATTTCCTTGAATCACAAGTCTTTTCATTTGATGGTGAGAAGATATAAAATCTATTCTAATAGTTTCCTCCATGTTTCTATAATACTATTAACATGATGGTAGGGAGTGCAGACATTGAAATCATTAAGAGAAACTATAAAATTCAGTAAGAGAAGTAAAACAACAAAAAAAGAATTATGCCATTTTTTAAGACAAAGGGTAGCTTCTGCAAGACATATGAAGGTAACAAAAACTAACAATTGCATATACTACACTTACTAATCAATATTCTTCAGAGGGAAAAAAATTGTCACAAACCCAGTAACAGTCTGAGGCTTCATAAATGTTCTTACATCAAAAATGTACAGGGCACAAGTCAGATCAAAGGGAACAAAGATAAACTGAAAACCAGAAAATGCAGAGAAGAATTTTAAATAGGCTTCCAGCCAATGAGATTATGAGACAAAATCTTTAACAGGTAAAGAACATTTGTAATTTTTACACACTTTTAGAACTATACTCCCGAGGCAGAAAAAAAGGGCACCAGTGGGGTGGGTGGTGGGAAGCATCTATGGCAATATTTTTAGATTGTTCATATGTTACTATTATATTAATAATTAGCTCAAAGTAGCAACCTACTAAAACAAAACTATCTGTTGTTCTGGAAACATAAAACCAAAGAGAATTTGAATTGCTGCTCCTTCAGTCAGCAATTTTCAGCAACTTATGAACATCGAAATTGAGAATAATTCTCAACATTTAAAAGATGTTAATAATCTATATTTAAAGTACAGGTTTCTTAGGTTGCTTATTCGACTCTATAGACAATAAACAAAAACTTACAGTACTGTTTCTGTAATAGTGCACTCATATGTTTTTAAAAACTATTTCAATTATATTAACCCTCTTTCTATTCTTAAAAAAAATCTGAAAAATTCTTTATTTGATGAAATAATATTCTCTAGGAAACAAGGAAGGGAAAATAAAGGACTAAACACTTAGACTTTGTTGGAGAAATATTCTAATGTAAAATTTAAAGAGCAATACAGAAATCAAATAGCCTTTTATATTTTGAGAAAATTATTTTAAAAGATTTAAAATTATTTTTTGTCTCTTTTTACTCATTTCATTAAGAGAGCCTCCTGACTAATCATCATTTATACATTCCCTTTTTCACATAAAGAGTCAGGATCTGAGAATAATTAGATTGCTTGAATTCTGAGCATCTCCTTACATTAGTTTTATCAGCCATTCTTAGTGAGTGGTCTCAAGTTCCACTACATGGAATTCATGCAAGCTCAGAGGGATGAGACGCACCCAGACATGCAAAACACATACTGTACAGTCTCTAACCCCAATTACATCTTCTATGCTCCCCACAAACTTTGTTGTAAATCAGTTTTTCAATGATAAGTACAAAATGGAATGAATCTTTATATCTAATGATCCCAATATTTTTGG
Source organism: Avahi laniger (assembly GCA_963575035.1). Taxonomy (NCBI): domain Eukaryota; kingdom Metazoa; phylum Chordata; class Mammalia; order Primates; family Indriidae; genus Avahi; species Avahi laniger. Next base: position 6,959 of record CAUYSK010029529.1, on the reverse strand, counting down.
ATTACTTATAAAGCACTATAATCCACATGATTAAATTTGTTTGTATACTTACAGTAAGATTTCCAAACAGGAGGTCTATATTCATCTGTATCTGGAAGAATAAATATCAAATTAATATTACTGAACATGTATATTTTAAATAAGATATTTTAATCATTAATTCATTTAATATATATTTGTTGAGACCTATTTGTCCTAGACATTGTGTTAGACACTAAAAGACATTCTAAATTTTTTTTTCTTTTTTAGTCTTGGTCCTTACTTTCTTGGAGTAGAGTTTTACAAAGATGTTCAAAGAAAGTTACTGTATTTATTCAACTGCTTATCACATAAGAACAAAGTTAATTTTACTGCTGGTACTTATTTCTTATAGTAATTAAGGTAACAACAATCAATGAAGTCTTTGTTTCTTTGGGCTTAATGATTATTAATATTTCACTGAAAATCCCTAAAATCATTGTAGTTTTTCCTTTTCAGTCAAATTGATCAGATAGCAATTTTAATCCCCGGAAATGTTGAGTATTTTTATATTTTTCCCCATTACATTTGGAGGATTCCAGTGTAAATGGCTTTATTAACATGAAGAGAGAACAGCAGCAAGGTACAGATCTTAGTCCTCATACATCCAGGACAATCAAAACCAGGAAATGAGAAGCACTTCAGTGGAAGAGAGGGAACCACAAAGAACATCAGGTGAACATCTGTTCTCCAAGCCCATTTTCCCTCACTGGCTTGAGTACAGATACAGGAGACGCAGGAAAGAGGCAATGCGAAGAGATGGAAACACAAATGCATGACGGAGATGGAGTAATTAGAGACGGGAAGGGGTCAGTGTGGTCTGGCTTCTCATCAGCAAAGCACAGCTGAGGAATAATCTTCACAGCCAAATGCTCTGTCTGCAAGACTGTGTAGCCAGAACAGCAGACACATTTTTTTTCCTGTGTAGAAAGGTGTGGCCAGCCACATCACCTGGCTCTGCTAGCATCCAACATGAACCCATCAGGCCATCTGATCCTAAAAATCTTGGTCTCGAAGGAGGCAAGAAAATCCCTGGAAAGTTCATTGAGAAGACTGAAGTAAAATGGTCATAGACTCAAAACATTCAGCCCCCAATTCCCAACCTTTAAATGCAATCTCACACTTCATTTACGATGTGTTATCATAAACCACACAAATACTTTGAGTCTGAGAGCTACAGCAAGACCATTAATAATGGGCATAAAGACATAAAAGGGAAATTTTAAGTCATGTGGAAATTGCTTGGCACCCAGAAGTGTTCAAATATGTTTGCTTAAAGAACAAATTAAAAGATTATACAAATAAACGAATAATGACTGCAATAAGGCACCAAGTACAGTGGATTCTCCTTATTCACAGTAGTTATAATCTATGAAGTCACCTCAAACACTGTATTTAGGAGCAAATACTGAACCATTGCTCCTAGGGTTAGGTTCCTGTGTGGCTCTGGTCACACTTTCATCAACCAATAAATACGTAACCTTGTTTTACGTGTTTCTCTTTAAAGACCTTTAAAGAGATTCATTAACATTGAACTCCCAGCAACAGCACTATAACTCATGCCTGCATGAAGCTTATCTAACATATATAAATTTTCTCAAGATACATCACAGCCTTTCCGTGCTTAGGAACAACGTCTAGACAGCACTTGAGTACTATGCTTTGGGGTCATTTTAAATGGCAAAATTGCTAACAAAAACACCTCACAAAAATGCAAAAAAATGTGGCACTAAATAGACTATGAAAAGGATACAGTTTACAGTATGAGAGCTGAAACAAGAAGGCAGAGCACTGCCTTGTTTGACCACAGCTGGGAACATGTAGGTCCTATGACTCAAATTTTTTACTGCTATATGAATATTTGCAAATGACAGCAGAAGTGCCACAAGTATTTATTTTAGGGTTACAAATAAATGTAAGTGGGCAAATTTGTAAGTACAGAATCCATGAATAACGAAGACTGTAAATAATAAGCAATTATTTAGGAAAAGTGCTTGCTCAGGTGAACCTGCCTAGCGATGATAAAAAGTTAGGATGAAACATGACCTTAATGCAGTGATATATAGATACATACATAACTCCTCTGCCAGGGGTGTATGTGTATGTGCGTTTTGGGGGTTAATTATATTGAAGTTTGTCTTAATATGTAAATCATAATTAATTCGATTGTATTTTTTTCAATACTAGAAAAATTTTGCCTGTAAGCATATAAGTCATTTTATGATTTCACTGATGATATATGAATGCTGTTATACTGTTATTCAATCCCAAGGAGTATGACACATAGTAAGTTTGGGTTTATAACAGAAGAGTGCAGGCCAGGCGTGGTGGCTCACACCTGTAATCCTAGCACTCTGGGAGGCGGAGGTGGGAGGATTGCTCTAGGTCAGGAGTTCAAGACCAGCCTGAGCAAGAGTACAACCCCGTCTCTACCAAAAATAGAAAGAAATTAGCTGGACAACTAAAACTATATAGAAAAAATTAGCTGGGCATGGTGGTGCATGCCTGTAGTCCCAGTTACTTGGGAGGCTGAGGCAGGAGGATTGTTTGAGCCCAAGAGTTTGAGGTTGCCATGAGCTAGGCTGACGCCACGGCACTCTAGCCAGGGGAACAGAGTGAGACTCTGTTTCAAAAAAAAAAAAAAAAAGAAGAGTGTAAATTTACTCTTTTGATGCTCACCCATATTCCACACATCTCAACCTCGTTTCTGGCTCTGAACCGTAAGCTGCAGTGACCGGGTGCCTCCTGATCTACCATGTGGGGCTAGAAAAAGAGCAGGCACTCAACCAGACAAGGACCCTGGGTAGTAAAGAATTGAATCTTATCTTAGAAGAGGTCTGGCCTTTGCCTTCCACTACCAGGAGATAATCTTGGTCTGGGCTAGTCAGAGAGTAATAACGAGATTTAGAATGGGGCTTTGGATCATGCGGTATCAGTTAATCAACAACACCTACGTAATAAAACCCCAGTAAAAGCTCTGAACACCACGGCTTGGGAGAGCTTCACTGGTTGGAAATAATTCCATGCATATTGTCACACATAAATGCATGAAGATTATGGGTCCCAACTCCGAAGAGAGACGGCAAAGGAACAAGGACAATGGAAGCTCTGTGTTCTGTATTTCCCCTGGTCTCTGCCCTATGTGCTTCATCCCTTGGCTGATTTTAACCTGTATCCTTTCTCTGTAATAAACCATGACTGTGAGTATAATCGTGTTTAGTGAGTTCTGCTGAGTCCTTCTAGTAAATTATAGACCCTGAGAGTGGTTTGGGGAACTCCCTCCCCACCAAGTTGCAGTTGATGTCAGAAGTGAGGGAAGTCTTGGAGACTGTGCCCTCTAACTTTGCAGTTGGCCCTAAGTCCTCACATACCCTGTGCAAAGCCTGCACCTGTGAGCAATGAGGGCCTCCTGAAGATCACTCGTTTTGACTTTGGAGAAGGTGAGAAAGAGGCTAAGTCTCAAAGTACTGACTTTGAGGAACTGGGTGCCTAGTGCTAGACAGGGCTTTCTTAAGGGAACATCAACTTTGACTTGCTGTTGTGACTTTAGGAAATTTTCTACCTCTCTGAACCTTAATCTGTTTATCTATAAAATGGAATAACAATATCATCTAAAACGGGAATAGTAACAGCAAAGGTTTGTTCTGAGAATTAAATTAGGCATCATACATAAAGCACCTTGCACTTAGGAGGCCTTTAGTAAGTACCCTCTCCTAACTTCACCAAAGTGAATTTGAAAACACAATATTAACATATATTTCAGCCAAGTATTCTCTTTTCTCTATTTTGTTCTTCCCTGTACACCTACTCTATTATAGAAGATATTATTCAAGATGCTACAGATCACAATCATGTGGCCAAGTATTCAGCAAAAAACCAAGAAATATTGGGAGAAGAGTTTGAGTTTCTTTTAATATTAAAGCAATCCTAATTAGTGGTATTTAAGAGCACTGTTTGGGTTTTAAGTCTTTTCCTAGCAATCTACTTTTTGCTGGTGGGAGTGTAAACTGCCATAACTACTTTGGAGAGTGATTGGTGAAAAGTATCATAAGCCTATAAAAGTGTGTAAACAGGTATCGGTTGAGGCAGGGATTAAATGAGATGTTCTTCAAAGAACACTTAAAAATTATGACAGGCTTTCCTATGTTTAAAGGTAGAGATCTTAGATCACCTTGGCATGGATCTTTTTGTTGAGAGGAGCGCTGCTTGAAAACTCCCTTTGTTAGGCAAAGACTAGGTACCACTGTCCTTGCCACTCGGGGGAGGGAGGACACTGGAAGGGGAAAGTTGAACGGCTTAGGAAAGAGTGCAACTTCTTGATAAGCAGAAGTAGTTGCCAAAGTCTCCTCCTGCAAAGGACAAAACATTACCCCAATCTTTAATTCCTGAGATTCAAAATTAAAAAGTTCTATCAGAGAAGGCATTCATAGCCCAGACCAAGTCTGACTAGCAAGAAAAGGCAGAGACACTCCCCAAATAAAATGGCCCTTGAAGAAGGATTAATTGAAACTGGTGTTCTAAAGGCCACACAAAAAGCTTCTGGGTTTATTAGGGAGGACAGACTCCGGCACAGCCTAAGGTGGATGCTGGAAGTTATCTCTGAGCTCAGTCACACTGAATTCAGTCACACCGAATCATAGAGTAAAAGAGAGTGAACTTTAAAAATAATAATAATAAAAAACTGTAACGCTGACATTCAGCTGGGGGAACTGCTGTGGTCTGGGCCATCATCTGATCAGGAACGGTATCCTAGAAGCAGTCAGACAAGCAACTATCAGCAAACAGTGCAGAGCTGGTCTTCAACACTGACAGAAAATGATGACGAAAGGAAGAGCAGCAGTGTACTATTAGTTCTCCTTCTGGCATCTGGAAGAGGATGGGTCTACTCTGGGACTGAATCAACCTCCTGGGGTTCGAACTTGAAGGAGTAAATGCCTAAAGAGGAAGATATTGCATTTCCTGCTAACCGGGGCACGGATTAATAGGAAAAAATATGGAAGCAACCTTGGCCCCTGAATTTATGTAACAGGTCATGACAATTCCTTCTACATACTTTTTGACCCAGCAGTTCTATTTCTGGGAATTTATTGTAAAACAAGTAATTAAAGATGTCTGAAAGACATTAATATAGAAGCATATCACAGCATTATTACTTTTAAGACTAAAAACAGGATTCAACCTAAATGCCCAGCAACTGGAAACTGATATAATCAATTATGATAAACAGTATCCAGTTCGAAGATACCTTGACCACAGGAAAAGGACTTTTAATGTGTCAGAAAGTTGGTTCTCCTTTAAATATTTTAAAACTTATAAACCAGTGGCTGTCAAACTTTTTGGTTTCAGAAATCTGGATTCTAAAGAGCTTTCAATATTTACTGATATTAACCACAGTAGAAATTAAAACAGCAATTTTAATAGTATTTTTGTTAACTCATTTAAAACTAATAAACCCATGACATCTTAACATTTTTATGAAAAATAACAATTTTTCAGAATGAAAAAACTGCTTTTACATTTGCAAATCTCTTTAATATCTAGCCTAATATGAGATAGCTGGATTCTCAAATCTGCACCTGTTCTTATATCACATGCCATATAGCTTCTGGAAGATTCAACTAGATTCTTGCAAGAGAATGAGTGTGAAAAAAGCAAAAATAATGTCTCAGTACTATTGTGAAAAGTTTTCATCTTGTAGAAACTCTGAAAAAACTTGGAGACCCTCAGAGGATATGACACTAGTAATCTCTAGATCAGCCTTTCTCATGCAGGTATCTAAACCACAGAGCACAGATAATGCTGTGACAATTTGCTCAGTTCTCCCATCTTGGTTTGTTTGGTTTTATGGTAGATAACAAACTCTTTCTAGAAGCACAGGAGAGTTAACTTATTATATAAACCAGCTGCCCATGGCCTTGGTGTATTCTCTCCCAGAACCAGGAGGAGAAAGGCTTCTTCAGATGATGACTTTTACTTTTTTTATGTATCTATATATTCTTAAAAATTATACAATGAATATATTACATTTGTCCGAAGAGAGAAAAAAACTATTAAAAAGAAAAAAGTGTATGTTAACTATTTGTAAGATGAGGGAAACATGGAAACTCATTCAGATAAGAAGCGCCTCTTTAACAAATTCCACAGGAGGTTCTAAATTGTTTTAAGTGGGCTCTTGAAATGAATACACTACCAGAGAAACCCAGTAAAATTTAATTTAATTTAATTCTTAATTAAATTTCCTGTCACTTTTGGTTAATTACTAGAATTGTGAGCTAAGAAAATCTTATCTAAATATATTTTTACATACTCTATCATGTTTATGAAAAACGATTCCAATTTTTCTTGCTTTTTTAAACTCAAAGGTAAAGATTTTAACCAAGATTTAGTGGTAAACTCATTGTTGCCATAATCTTTTGGGTTGCTTTTTATCTATACTTTCAGGACATTCATTTTTCTTTAAACATTAAAAATTTCAAGATATTTATTTGTACCTTTAGGCAATGATTAAAAAAATCCTAGTAAAATTTATCTCAGATAATGTCTTTGATATATCAGAATTTACAACATTAGGGCTATTTAGGAGGTACTCAAAAGTATTCATTTATTGATGGACAGGATTAAATCTACTTATAAATATCCTAGTGTCGTAATTTTTTAGATTAATTAAAAATATTACATAATTGAATAAATCTTTATACTCTCTCCAATTAGATCCTGTTTACATCCAGAACGTCTATAGAGGTTGTTAAAAATGATTAACCTTTGAGGCCAGGCGTGGTGGCTCACGCCTGTAATCCTAACACTCTGGGAGGCCGAGGCGGGCGGATTGTTTGAGCTTAGGAGTTCGAGACCAGCCTGAGCAAGAGCGAGACCCCGTCTCTACCAAAAATAGAAAGAAATTAATTGGACAACTAAAAATATATAGAAAAAATTAGCCGGGC